>JANAVB010013738.1:0-45771 GCA_029216955.1 Iris pallida | reverse complement strand
GATCCAAGTACCTCATACAAAAAAGGGATATGATCTGGAAACTACACCTAGCTTGAACTACGGCACAGGACGGCGATTACCCTTACAATTGCCGTCCGCAGCTGGGAACCACGAGATTACTACAACTACCAGATGTGGGCTAGGTTATTTTACGCCGGTACGACCCCTGAAAGCTCAGAGGAATGCGACTGGCATTCACACTCGCCGGATCACCCACTTCCGATTCGGATGTCAGATCGGGGACATATTCAGGCAAATCTTGTCCGTCAATATGGCATTGGCCGACGCCTACGACGAAGATGAAGACATTCCCGAACTTCTTGAGTTAGAGCCGTGGGCACAACAGCTAGATGCGCAATGGAGAAATGGTTCGAAAAAGGGAGCCTCCCACCGAAGATGAGGTTGTACAAGTCGATCTCGGTGATGAGTCTTCTCCAAAGCCCATCTTTGTCAGCAAAAGTCTGACAGACGAAGAGCGGGAATCGCTACTACAAACTCGTCAGAGAATACATCGACTTGTTCGCCTGGAGCTACGAAGATATGCCAGGACTGAACCCCGAGGTTGCACTTCACAAACTCAACATTTGTCCGGAAGCAAAACTGGTCAAACAACAGCAACGACGGTTCCGCCCGCGACGTCATGAATGCTATTGAAGCGAGGTCAATAAACTGATAGCCAGCGGCTTCATCCGCAAGGAACAACATCCAGACTGGGTCGCCAACATAGTACCAGTCTCAAGAAGAATGGAAAGATTCGAATATGCATCGACTTTCGTAATCTGAATGAGGCGTCCTAAGGATGAATTCCCTCTCCTATCACAGACATCATGATTGACAACACCTGCGGCTTCGAGCGTATGTCATTCATGGATGGTTTTTCGGGGTACAACCAAATCAAGATGTTCTCTGATGACGAAAAGCATACATTATTTCGAACACCAATTGGCACATATGCTACACAGTCATGCCTTTCGGTTTAAAGAATGCTGGCGCCACCTATCAAAGAGCTATGAGCATCATCTTTAGAGATCACTTGCACAAGACAGTGGAATGCTACGTTGATGACATCGCCGTCAAGCCACTCTAAAGAAGATCATCTGCATGATCTAAGGACAGTGTTCGACCTGATGCGAGCGCACAATTTGAAAATGAATCCTACAAAATCCTTCTTGGGCGTATCCAGCGGGAAGTTCTTGGTTTCATCATTACTTTCCAGGGTATCCACTATATCCTGAGAAGACAAAGGCAATCATGGAGATGGGTCCCCGAGAAATCTCCGTGAACTCCGAGGCCTTCAAGGGAGGCTGGCCTACATCAGGAGGTTTATCTCTAACCTCACCGGACGATGTCAGCCATTCACCCACCTCATGAAAAAGATGTTTCATTCGTATGGGATGAAGAATGCCAGTATACTTCGACAGCATCAAAGAATATCTATCGAACCCTCCAGTCCTGGTGGCCCCGGTTGCTGGAAAACCATTCCTGCTCTATGTACGAGCAATGGAGCATTCTCTCGATGCTTTACTAGCACAAAACAACGATGCAGGCCATGAGCAAGCTATATATTACCTCAGCCGAATGATGATGGGGCCAGAGCATCGATACACTGCCGTGGAGAAGGATTGCCTTGCTCTGGTATTGTTATTCAGAAGACGCAACACACTACGTCACGGGACAAACCATCCATGTCGTATCAAGGTTGACCCCCTCAGGGTCCTCATGACCAAGCCAGGTGCACTCAGCTCTCGCCTAGCTACCTGGGCAATTTATTGTCTCCCTACCACATGATCTTCGTCCCGCAGAAGGCTGTTAAAGGTCAAGCTCTGGAAGACTTTTTAGCAGCTCATCCAGGATTGGAGTCAACCAGAATAGACGAAGAGATTCCAGATGAGGTTGCCAACTCAAATGTGGCCTCCCATGATACCGTATGGCGAATGTTCTCCGACGTGCTTCGAGAACTGGGCCCAAAGACAACATCGTTGCTGGAGTCGGAGTGGTGCTGATTTCTCCATCCGTGCTGGTGATCAATCGGGCTTACTCCCTCACGTAGCCCTGTTCAAACAACGTGGCTGAGTACAATGTTTTGTTATTAGCCTCCGACTTGCAAGGAGCTGGGGGTAGAGTATCTTGAAGCGTACGACGATTCGCAGCTAATCGTTAACCAGATCCGAGGTTCATACGAGGTGCGTCATTAAGACATGATCCCCTATCACCAAATAGCGATTGACATCATCTCGTCCTTGGAAGGGTTCTTCATAGAACGTTCCAGACTCCAGAATATTGAAGCCGATGCCCTAGCAGGCCTGGTCGCTTCCTTAGCGGTACCGAATCAGGCTCATCATATGGTTGACATAATAGGCCGTGAGTTGGTCTGTCCCAGGAATAATGTTCAACGTGTTGAGAGTTATCCCGCTCTGGCAGTCGACGAAGCACCAGACTGGAGACGACCATTCATCGATTTCGTAGTCTACGACATCCTGCCAGAGAATCCAAAGGAAGCCACTTCTATCAGAAGACGTTCCCTCAGATTCTTCTACGATACAGAGAAAATGCTATATCGGCGATCATACGATGGATTACTGCTTACTGCTATGTCTGTCAAATACAGAAGCCAAAGAAGCCGTGCATTAAGCTCATGATGGCATCTGTGGGGCCCATCAGCCTAGCCCAAACTACAAGATCGCCTTCGCCGAATGGGCTACTACTGGCCCACGATGGTTGCAGATGCGATAGACTATACAAGAAAGTGTAGAGCCTGTCAAGTCCACGCAGATTTCATCCACCAGCCATCCGAATTCCTACATCCGATGGTGGCATCCTGGCAATTCGAAGCATGGGGAATGGACATCATTGGTCCAATCACTCTGCCTTCGTCCTGAGGACATCGCTTCATACTCGCAATCACAGATTACTTCTCCAAATGGGCGGAGGCTATTTCGCTGGCAGAAGTCAAGACTTCAAACGTGATCAGCTTCCTCAAGCGTCACGTCATCTATCACTTTGGACTGCCCCGAAGGATCATCCACGATAATGGTCTGTAGTTCGCAAGCCACGCCTTCTATCGTTTTGCGACAAACACCGAATCCAGAATATTGCTTAAACACCATACAACCCGCGGCTAATGGTCTGGCTGAAGCGTTCAACAAAACAATCATCAAGCTTCTCAAGAAGTTCGTGTCATCAAACAATGCGACAGGAATGAGAAGCTCGGCGAATGCTTATGGGCGTACCGTACTACAGTACGGACGGCCACCGGAATACACCATTCTCTCTGGTATATGGGAGTGAGGCGGTTCTTCCATTGGAGACTCAAATCCCCTCACTCCGCGTTGCTCTCACCTATCGATTGACAACAGATGATAATCATCATCGCCGCCTTCAAGAGTTGGAGGCCTTAGACGAGAAGCGCCTGTTAGCTCAATAGTGAATCGAGCTGTACCAAGCCCGTATCTCCGGAGCCTTCAACAAGAAGGTTAAAATCAGAACATTCCAAGTGGGCGAACTCGTTCTGGCAGTTCGGAGGCCGATGGTTATGACTCACAAAGCCGTCGACAAGTTCCAGCCAAAGTGGGAAGGCCCGTTCATCATCGATGCTGTATTCTCCAATGGAGCTTACCCCGCGCTCGCAAACAAAATGGAGACTTGGTCATGTTGCCCATCAACGACAAGTTCCTGAAGAAATATTATGTCTGAAATACATCCTCCAAATATCCCAGAATGCTGAGTTATGCACCCTCTGGTACCGCTGAACTTACATTCTAACTCCAAATATCCCAGAGTGCTGAGTTATGTACCCTCTGGTACCGCTGAACTTACATTCTGACTCCAAATATCCCAAATTGTCGAGTTATGTACCCTCTGGTACTCTGAACTCACATTCTGACTCCAAATCTCCTAGATTGTTGAGTTATGTACCTGCAGGTACCGTTGAACTTACACTCTGGTTACTACAGATGAATCTATATCGCATCTTTTAGGTAGTAAGTCATGTATGATTATACCTCTGAACTTTCTTCCTAAAAGAGCTCCCCTTATGATCCAATACCCGCACTTTCAGTATGTCACGACCCGCACCCACTGTGAGGGTACGAGAACGTAACAACGCCCAGCCTACGCCAGTGTCGGCGGTAGAACATTGTCCTGGGTCAATCATCTAACAATATAAAGGTACCTGTACAGTATATACACTCCGAATGGAGGTGACATAATAATATACAGTCTCAATCACATCTAAGACAGAATGATGAAAATAAAAGATAGATAGATACTGGAATAAAAGATCCACAGGATACAATCAGAGAGAAAGAGTCTAAGTGTCTCTGCCATACAAAGAACATCCAACTCAATACATGTCTCTAATACTGAAAATGAAAGAATATATACAATCAGATCTCAGAAGACAGAAATAGTAAACCTAGACTAGGGAGCCTCAGTCTCTAAGCTAGTGGATCAGGCTGGAAATCTGGGTCACACATGTCATCTACAGCTTCCCATAGTAGGTGTCTACGCAGGCCTCCTCCTCATCCTCTGTAATATTTTCAACAGGTCCAGTCAGGACGGGAGCGAGCACAAAACATCTCACGCAGTTCATATCGAGTTAGGAAATATAAAGCATGCAATAGAGTAAAGTACATGAAACTGAAAGAAGAAGATATATGAAAAACAGTAGAGATTTGATAACAGGAAATATCTAAATATGATAAGTAAGAACTGTAAGGAACATGTGATTTTAGAGTACAATATGTTATGTAAACGGGCTAGGAAAATGCAATGGTAACTCTATGGTAGGGTACAATAGACATATACAATAGTTATACAATGTTGTACAGTAGGATTTGAGTACATAACCAATTCTACTCCCCCTCCCAATCAATACACAAGGATCTACTCCAGTTACGTTATCTTGCACAATAGTGTACCATGTTATACAATGGATGTACAATATTATATAATAAATATACAATGTTATACAATGGTTGTACAATGTTATACAATAGTGTACAATGGTCTATCCCTGGGGCTCATGTGATATTGAGAGTACAATTGCACAATGAGTATACAAGGATATGGGTATTCAATAAATACAATATGGAAGTGAAACGCACATCACAATATGTATTTAGTGAATACAAGGAGATAACATCTCAAAAGAAGATCCTACAGTACCAATCCGTGATAACAGTCGTGTCAGCATCAAGTACAGTAATCTAGAGCAAGAATGTAAATCCATACAAGTATGAAACGGTCAGAGAATGTACTCGCCTGATAGCCTGAGTGTCTGAAGATAATATACTGTCCGAAGAGTGGTGTCTGGCTCCTAATCAGAACAGCACAAGTCACAACAAGTCTAAAATGGTAAAATGAAGTTCTACTATGCATTCTACATGAATCTAGGTCAATCTAGGCCAAAGTCAACTCTTGGTCAACTCTGGTCAACCCTAGAAGTCAAACTAGGTCAACTAGGTCTAACCAAGTCTAAACTAGGCTATCAAGCCTAAACTAGTCTATACTAGGCTACATTAGCCTATACTAGGCCTAACTAGTCCAAACCAATCTAAACTAGGCTAAACTGGCTATGCTAGTATACTAAGTCATTACGACTCATACCACACAAGTCAAGCCAACCATCACACAACCTAGTTTACATCTACGCCCACATCTGAATTCACATAGAAATATATATATATATATATATATATATATATATATATATATATAGTATTTATTTAGGCTCAAACAAATATCTCACACACATACCTAAGCTCCTAAACACACACAAGCTCACAAATACTCACACACACACTCAAGCTCACTAATGATATGGAGGGTTAACCAAGGAAATCAAATGGACAGGTTCAAGACAGTTGATAACTGATTTGGGACAGCCCATGAGGTGTGTCATGGGACTGGTTTAGACTGATTTAGTGGGGCTGTCAAAGGGTGTACATGGGCTTAGTATAGGACTGAAATGTTTGGCTGTCCATGGGTCATTTGTGGACAGGAATGTGGGACTGAAAATGGGATGCACATGGACTGATTTTGGGGGGTCCTTGGACAGCCTATAGTGGACTGAATATGAGTATTTTGGTAGACTGATTTGGGTGCATTGGGAGACTGAAATATAGGCTTAATGTGGACAGCAATAGGGACTGCCCTACACTGCAAACTGGACTGATTTATACATGGTTTGGACAGGATTAAGGCTTAACAATGGGACTGATATTGGAGGGTGCAAGGATGGGGTTTAGGACTGATTTATAGTGGTGTTTGAGCTATGTAGGACTGACTTTTAGGACCAAAGGGGGACTGTGATGTAGACTGCTACTAGGCTTCCATGTGGGCTGTTAACATGGGATTTTAGGCACTGTTTTAAGGACCTGGAATGGCTGTCAAGTGGGGGTATGTAGGGGGCATGGTAGGCTGGTGTGTAGCTGCCACAAATGGCTGCACAATGGACTGAAAGTTGGGGGGGTTAATGAAGACACTTGGGGACAGGTTTGTGAGGGTCATGTGGACTGTTTGACACAGGTTTATAGGGATGTGAGGGACTGTCTAGTGAGGGTGTGTTTGTGAATGTGATAACTGTGTTAGAGTAACCAGGAAAAGAGACAATACACTGAAATCAGTAAAGAGGGGGAATTCTCAGCAAAATCAAAACAAAAGAAATCAATCCCAAATCAGAAAACTGAAACTTAGTTTCCAGTTTTCATACATCCCCATATTGATTCCCACACATCACCAAAACACACCAAAACTGACACACAACTAGATTATTATAGGAGAACCCATATTGGGACTTAAACCAACATTTTAACAGCATTGCATAGGTTAAAATAGGTGTCCAATGTCGTATTTAAAACTGGAATTTCAGAAAAAAGATACCTATTATCAGAAATTTGGTAAGTTACTGAAAACTTAATGAAAACATATTAAAATTCAAAATAAGAGGTTGGTAATGTGAGAACACATTGCAACGTGTTACGTGATGTGTTTGTGTCCACAAAAGTGGACACAAACGTGTCCAATCACTTTAAAACCAAAACCAGTAAAAACTGAACACAGCAGTGCACAATCATCGTGCACGTGTGCACGTGTGTCGTGCACACGACACAAGACACAACGTGTCTCGAGGTCACTAACCTAGGTTCGCCTAGGATAGGTCCTCGTGTCTAGGTGTCTGCACTGGGTCCTAGTGTCCGCGTGTCTGACTTACACACGCGTATCAGTGACACCCAAATCGACTGAACCTCTCAGTCTCGAATCAGTGCAGAGCCTCGTGCTCACTCGACACACACGGGACACGTGATACTTGACACACGTGGTGTCAGTCATCATGCCCCCTAGTTGTGTCAAGTTTTACGTGTCCTTGTGCTGTGTCCGAAGAGAAATAGCCCCCGAACAGCACAGCGCACAGTCCCGCGCGCGCGCACTTGCGTGTGCACGTGTCGAATACAACACGATACGACACAGAGACACTCTCAGTCCAACAGAAATGCATAAGCAACCTCAAAAACTAATTTCCTATTCAAATAGATTTCGAAAATAACACAAATAGTTTCTTTGTGGTATTTTCACAAACACATGCATAAGGTCACTGATACGTGTCCAAATAGGACACGAAATGGACCCAAATTTTAGGGTTTCCTTTTCCTACAGTTAGGTTAGGCCTAGGGTTCCCTAGAAATGCAATAAAACTAGAATTTCATGGTGAAAATAGGAAGTTACCTCTATGTATCAAAATCTCCAAAAAGCTCTAAAGAGAGGTTCCTCTTGAGAGTCAAACTCCTCCAAATTGATTTGAATCTGAGAATAAAATGTAACAACAGCAAGAATACTAAAATTAAAACCTATTGCAATTTGTTTGGGGGAAAAGAAGCTAAAATGGATTTTCTAGGGATTTTTTAAGTAGGGACATTACGTCTTTCTAAAGCTTGTTCTTCCTTAGAGGCTAGCCCTAATTCTAAGAGAATATTTATAAGGGGGGAATCCCTAGGAGGGTTAAGTTGGCTGGACAAAATTGTTAGGGTTAGGGTTGGGCACTTGGCTAATGGGCTTTGGGCTTAGTCATAAAATAAATGACTTAAAAATCACAAGTCATGACTTGTGGTCAAAATCTCTCTATTCAAATCTCAATATTCCTAATTGATTTCACTAACTAGAGTATGGTTAACTTAACTTAACCTATGGTCTCATAACTAGCCAAGTCCAACTCAACTAGGGTTATGTCACAAAGTCAAAGCTAGTCAAAGTCAACCTAGTCAACCCTCATTCAAACAATTCCAAAATAAATTCTAAAAAATTCCCAAAAATTCAAATAAATCCTAAAATGACCAAAATATCCTCTAGGCTAAAATGTACTAATCAAATATCCTAATCACATGGCTAGGCTCTAGGTCAACAGTCTCTAAGGCTACACTAGTCAAACACCAAAATCATAAGTCATGATTTAAATAGTTTAAAAATGATTAAAAATTATCAAAAATTATATTATTAATTAAATATCATAATTAAATAAATTAAAATACAAAATTTCAAAATTACCCTCATTTTAGAAAACTGGGTGTTACAAGTCTCACCCACCTTAGAAAAATTTTTCCTCGAAATTAAAATGGTAGTAGTCCTTCAGGTAAACACCCACAATCTGAGTCTCAAACTACCGTCAGATAATCATATGCGTCTGTCAAAAACCATGATACTCAGAATCTCTGTCATGCCAGTGCACAAGGCTACGATAATCACAGAGTCCTCAACTATGGTACATACCTCTAAAATTATGGTATTTAAAATTTTCGCATTGTCGCGCGCTTGGCAGCGAAAACCTTAAATTCCCACACCCGAGAAATACGTCCATCATTCGACTATATGTCCTCACTTTGCCTGCTAGCATGACCCTAGAGGATTCTAAAATCTCATAATCGAGGCGACCTAGCCCATACGACTTATCTCAGAGAAAAATTAAATCATATTGACACCAGATCGAAACTTATCAACAATGAAGAAACAGATAGGAACATATGGAATTGAATTTTCAAAGCAGTAATTGCAGAATTGAATAAAAGAATGGAACCTGCGACTAGATCTCCAACGGCCTGAGCATCCTCGGCTGTCATGGCGAAAGCTCGCCCTGGTTGCCTCCCCTGGCCTGCTGCTGATGCTGTACGAACATCTGCTGCTGAGTCTGCAATGGTGGTCCCCTCTGCTGCCCGACAGGAGCCCTAGCTCCTGGTACTGTCTGAGCCATGGTATCGGGTTCTGGGACACTCTCTACACTGATGCTCTGCTGAACCGTAAAGCAAACACATACCCAGCCTCTTCCTACAGTCGTCCCACCCATGGCCTTGCTTCTTACAGAAGTTGTACACAGTGTTCTGCTGCTGCCTGGGTGCCTGCTGATACAGTACCTGTTCTTGTCCCTGATGCTGAACAGGCCTCTGCTGCTGCTGCTGAAAGTGGACCGTCGGCTGCTGATACTGCTGCTGAATCTGATGCTGAACGTACGGCCTCTTGGCCGGTTCCTCCGCTGCTGCTGGCTGGCTGAGTCTGACCGCCCAACTGAGTTCGCCCCCTCTTGAACCTAAGCTCAAGATCATTCTCTGTCAGCTAAAGCGTCCACCAGGATCTCTTCATAGGTAGCGCTGCGGGTGTTCTTGGTATAGGACTTGACCTCCTTTACCAAGCCCTTCCGAACCTTCCAGAACCTCCGGGCCTTCGTCGTCTCCGACAAGTCATCCATAAATCTGCCTCAGGCGGCAGAACTCTCCTGCGTACTCCTCCACAGACTGGTTCCCCGGACTAGGGCCTCGAACTGGATCTCGAGGGCTCCCAGCGCTGCGTCTGGAAAGAACTTCTCCTTGAACAGCTTCTTGAATGCTGCCCAAGTCTGTCCTGCTGTACCGACCCTCGGGTCGGTCTGGTACCATGTACGGGCCAGATCCTGCATTATGCTGGCCGCTGCCTCTATCTGGAGCCTCGTCGGGATCTCAGCCAACCTGAAAATCTCCTCCATATGCTCGATCCACTCATCGGCATACACGATCCCCTCTGTCCCTCGGAAGTCTCTCGGGTGCATCTTCTGGAAATCTTGGATGCCCTTCTCCCGTGGCTGGTATGGCTGCGGGGCTGCCGCTGGCTGAGCTATGACTCTCTCTACTACAGTCATTGCCAGCTCAATGCCTCATATGAGCTCTGCTGTCTGCCCCTGCTGTGGGTCTGCTGACCCTCCATGTACTGCCGGAAGAAGGCTAACAGCTGAACGGCGTCAACTGTCCCTGCAGGTGGCTGCTGCTGCTGAAGAAGTACATCCGGAATCACCGGACTCGGCTCATGCCTCACAGGTGGAGGGGCTCCTCTGAAAGCTGCCGAAACGCCTACCCCAGCTGGCATGACTGGGGCTGCGGTACCAGGGGCTGGCTGCTGAGTATGAGAGGTGGCAGACCTCTCATCGGCGTCCCCCTGGCCCTGGCGATGCGATCTTGTCTCAACCATCCTGGAGACACAGATCAAGAAACAATAGCTGAGAATGAGTCGAAATATCAAGGGAGGACAGTTATATTCAAGGGAGACAATAAGCAGCAAAATGTAGATGTACGGAATCTGAATGAGAGTTTTTTTTCCTATTTGTGATTGAGTACCTTCAAAAATACCTAATCCTACTGCAGGCTGTAGTGATACTTAGTTCGAATACCACTACATAATCTCGACCTGCATGGGCCACCACTAAAAACGTGTCACGACCCGCACCCACTGTGAGGGTACGAGAACGTAACAACGCCTAGCCGTACGCCGCAGTGTCGGCGGTAGAACGCTGTCCTAGGTCAATCATCTAACAATATAAAGGTACCTGTACAGTATATACACTCCGAATGGAGGTGACATAACAATATACAGTCTCAATCACATCTAAGGCAGAATGATGAAAATAAAAGATAGATAGATACTGGAATAAAAAGATCCACAGGATACAATCAGAGAGAAAGAGTCTAAGTGTCTACTGCCATACAAACAGAACATCCAACTCAATACAAGTCTCTAATACTGAAAATGAAAGAATATATACAATCAGATCTCAGAAGACAGAAATAGTAAACCTAGACTAGGGAGCCTCAGTCTCTAAGCTAGTGGATCAGGCTGGAAATCTGGGTCACACATGTCATCTACAGCTGTCCCATAGTAGGTGTCTACGCAGGCCTCCTCCTCATCCTCTGTAATATTTTCAACAGGTCCAGTCAGGACGGGAGCGAGCACAAAACATCTCACGCAGTTCATATCGAGTTAGGAAATATAAAGCATGCAATAGAGTAAAGTACATGAAACGCTGAAAGAAGAAGATATATAAAAACAGTAGAGATTTGATAACAGGAAATATCTAAATATGATAAGTAAGAACTGTAAGGAACATGTGATTTTAGAGTACAATCTGGTTATGTAAACGTCTAGGAAAATGCAATGGTAACTCCATTGTACGTGGGTGTACAATAGACATATACAATAGTTATACAATGTTGTACAATAGGATTTGAGTACATAACCAATTCTACTCCCCCTCCCCAATCAATACACAAGGATCTACTCCAGTTACGTTATCTTGCACAATAGTGTACCATGTTATACAATGGATGTACAATATTATACAATAAATGTACAATGTTATACAATGGTTGTATAATTTATACAATAGTGTACAATGGTCTATCCCTGGGACTCATGTGATAATGAGAGTACAATATGCACAATGAGTATACAAGGATATGGGTATTCAATAAATACAATATGGAAGTGAAACACACATCACAATATGTATTTAGTGAATACAAGGAGATAACATCTCAAAAGAAGATCTGTATAGTACCAATCCGTGATAACAGTCGTGTCAGCATCAAGTACAGTAATCTAGAGCAAGAATGTAAATCCATACAAGTATGAAATCAGAGAATGTACTCGCCTGATAGCCTGAGTGTCTGAAGAGAATATACTGTCCGAGAGTGGTGTCTGGCTCCTAATCAGAACAGCACAAGTCACAACAAGTCTAAAATGGTAAAATGAAGTTCTACTATGCATTCTACATGAATCTAGGTCAATCTAGGCCAAAGTCAACTCTTGGTCAACTCTGGTCAACCCTAGAAGTCAAACTAGGTCAACTAGGTCTAACCAAGTCTAAACTAGGCTATCAAGCCTAAACTAGTCTATACTAGGCTACATTAGCCTATACTAGGCCTAACTAGTCCAAACAATCTAAACTAGGCTAAACTGGCTATGCTAGTATACTAAGTCATTACGACTCATACCACACAAGTCAAGCCAACCACCATCACACAACCTAGTTTACATCTAGGCCCACATCTGAATTCACATAGAAATATATATATATACATGTATTTATTTAGGCTCAAACAAATATCTCACACACATACCTATAGCTCCTAAACACACACAAGCTCACAAATACTCACACACACTCAAGCTCACTAAAATGGAATGATATGGAGGGTTAACCAAGAAATCAAATGGACAGGTTTAAGACAGTTGATAACTGATTTGGGACAGCCCATGAGGTGTGTCATGGGACTGGTTTAGACTGATTTAGTGGGGCTCTCAAAGGGTGTACATGGGCTTAGTATAGGACTGAAATGTTTGGCTGTCCATGGGTCATTTGTGGACAGGAATGTGGGACTGAAAATGGGATGCACATGGACTGATTTTGTGGGGGTCCTTGGACAGCCTATAGTGGACTGAATATGAGTGATTTTGGTGGACTGATTTGGGTGCATTGGGAGACTGAAATATAGGCTTAATGTGGACAGCAATAGGGACTGCCCTACACTGCAAACTGGACTGATTTATACATGGTTTGGACAGGATTAAGGCTTAACAAGGGACTGATATTGGAGGGTGCAGGATGGGGTTTAGGACTGATTTATAGTGGTGTTTGAGCTATGTAGGACTGACTTTTAGGACCAAAGGGGGACTGTGATGTAGACTGCTACTAGGCTTCCACATGTGGGCTGTTAACATGGGATTTTAGGGACTGTTTTAAGGACCTGGAATGGCTGTCAAGTGGGGGTATGTAGGGGGCATGGTAGGCTGGTGTGTAGCTGCCACAAATGGCTGCACAATGGACTGAAAGTTGGGGGGGTTTAATGAAGACACTTGGGGACAGGTTTGTGAGGGTCATGTGGACTGTTTGACACAGGTTTATAGGATGTGAGGGACTGTCTAGTGAGGGTGTGTTTGTGAATGTGAAAACTGTGTTAGAGTAACCAGGAAAAGAGACAATACACTGAAATCAGTAAAGAAGGGGAATTCTCAGCAAAATCAAAACAAAAGAATCAATCCCAAATCAGAAAACTGAAACTTAGTTTCCAGTTTTCATACATCCCCATATTGATTCCCACACATCACCAAAACACACACACACTGACACACAACTAGATTATTATAGGAGAACCCATATTGGGACTTAAACCAACATTTTAACAATTGTATAGGTTAAAATAGGTGTCCAATGTCGTATTTGAAAACTGGAATTTCAGAAAAAGATACCTATTATCAAAATTTGGTAAGTTGCTGAAAACTTAATGAAAACATATTAAAATTCAAAATAAGAGGTTGGTAATGTGAGAACACATTGCATACGTGTTACGTGATGTGTTTGTGTCCACAAAAGTGGACACAAACGTGTCCAATCACTTTAAAACCAAAAACAGTAAAAACTGAACACAGTAGTGCACAATCATCGTGCACGTGTGCACGCGTGTCGTGCACACGACACAAGACACAACGTGTCTCGAGGTCACTAACCTAGGTTCGCCTAGGATAGGTCCTCGTGTCTAGGTGTCTGCACTGGGTCCTAGTGTCCGCGTGTCTGACTTACACACGCGTATCAGTGACACCCAAATCGACTGAACCTGTCAGTCTCGAATCAGTGTAGAGCCTCGTGCTCACTCGACACGACATGGGGACACGTGATACTTGACACACGTGGTGTCAGTCATTGCCCTAGTGTGTGTCGAGTTTCACGTGTCCTTGTGCTGTGTCCGAAGAGAAATAGCCCCCGCACAGCAGGACACGCGCACAGTCCCGCGCGAGCGCGCACTTGCGTGTGCACGTGTCGAATACACGATACAGAGACACTCTCAGTCCAACAGAAATGCATAAGCAACCTCAAAAACTAATTTCCTATTCAAATTGATTTCAAAAATAACACAAATAGTTTTTTTGTGGCATTTTCACAAACACATGCATAGGGTCACTGATACGTGTCCAAATAGGACTCGAAATGGACCCAAATTTTAGGGTTTCCTATTCCTACAGTTAGGTTAGGCCTAGGGTTCCCTAGAAATGCAATAAAACTAGAATTTCATGGTAAAATAGGAAGTTACCTCTATGTATCAAAATCTCCAAAAAGCTCTAAAGAGAGAGGTTCCTCTTGAGAGTCAAACTCCTCCAAATTGATTTGAATCTGAGAATAAAATGTAACAACAGCAAGAATACTAAAATTAAAACCTATTGCAATTTGTTTGGGGGAAAAAGGAGCTAAAATGGATTTTCTAGGGATTTTTGAAGTAGGGACATTACCTCTTTCTAAAGCTTGTTCTTCCTTAGAGGCTAGCCCTAATTCTAAGAGAATATTTATAAGGGGGGAATCCCTAGGAGGGTTAAGTTGGCTGGACAAAATTGTTAGGGTTAGGGTTGGGCACTTGGCTAATAGGCTTTGGGCTTAGTCATAAAACAAATGACTTAAAAATCACAAGTCATAACTTGTGGTCAAAATCTCTCTATTCAAATCTCAATATTCCTAATTGATTTCACTAACTAGAGTATGGTTAACTTAACTTAACCTATGGTCTCATAACTAGCCAAGTCCAACTCAACTAGGGTTAGGTCACAAAGTCAAAGCTAGTCAAAGTCAACCTAGTCAACCTCATTCAAACAATTCCAAAATAAATTCTAAAAAATTCCCAAAAATTCAAATAAATCCTAAAATGACCAAAATATCCTCTAGGCTAAAATGTACTAATCAAATATCCTAATCACATGGCTAGGCTCTAGGTCAACAGTCTCTAAGGCTACACTAGTCAAACACCAAAATCATAAGTCATGATTTAAATAGTTTAAAAATGATTAAAAATTATCAAAAATTATATTATTAATTAAATATCATAATTAAATAAATTAAAATACAAAATTTCAAAATTACCCTCATTTTAGAAAACTGGGTGTTACACAGTGCACAAAAAGGGTAACAGATCCACAAATTCTCCAAAACAACCACGTCGATGTTACCTCTGAGTTATTTCCCTTCCATAAAAAACAAACCGCCCTCACATAGAACTTCCACGTCCTTATTACCTCTGAGTTGTTCTATGTACCCTTTATAGAGCCCAGTCCTGCCATGTCCTCATTACCTCATTACCTCTGAGTGGAAGGCTCCATCGAAGAAACCCTCATATTTACCATGTCCTCACTACCTCTGAGTAAGTATGTTGGTCCTCTCTCGTCTTATTATCCGTATCCAGAACCAGGGTACGCCAAGGATAATAAGTCCACAAAAAGCCTCCCATTAGGGCAACTACTGCAAGCAAAGATTAGAACGAATGCATCATGTTCATTCAAAATCAGTTACATTCACATGACTACATCTCACGAGCAAGCCAGAAAGTTCTCTATTATTTCATTCAGACAAGAAGGAAAAAGATTACATTGATGTCCAAAAGAAGCAAAACATAAACTACAGCTAAAGAAATATCAAGACAAAGATGGACATTTATAGGAACCCACGAATCCTAGTTGTGGGGGCGCATATACCAATCCCTCAACCACTTTTCATATGAAGGATCTATTTGAGCAAGATCCTCGTCCGGAGTAGGAGGATCAGAACTCCCAATACTACCACCTTCAGGCTGGGGCTCCTCCTTTACAACAACTTCAATGTTGGGAGTGTTTCCCTCCCCCATAGGCGCCAGCTCTTCTGGTTATTCCTCCTTTTTTGGTATCACCTCCTCCTTAACGAGCGATGACTCTGGGTTAATGAAAGGAGGCAGCAGCTCTTCCTTCACAATGATCTCAGCCTTCGGCAGGGATGCTGCAAGAATCAAAGATAAAAAAACAAAGTCAAGAAGATGGTCGGGGCATTATGCGGCCCAGTCCAGATGAGCTTATACGGTCCTGTTTGAGGAGCTTCATGCGGTTTGATTCAGAGGGACTTATGCGGCTCTGTTCGAAGGGCCATTATGCGGTTCAGTTTGTGAAGTGTTTATGCAGCCACTAGACAACTACCATACGGCTCGACATAGGACATACCCATGCGGCTCGGACAGGGAACATACATACGACCCATACAATTTGAACAGTCCGATGAAGACGAAGGACGCATTAAAGGCTTGTGCATAATACATGCAATGGAGCCATCTTTGTTAGGGTTTCGAAGTATACGACCCTCCCAAACCCTTACCAACAATAGTGGGGTGGACGTCGGGATGAACTTCAGGCGCCGTAACTGACGAAGAAGCCACTCCCTTACCATTCGCCGCAGCCTTGGAAGACTTGGGGGCCATTGTTGATTGATGAGCGGAGAAGGAAGACGAAGACAGTAACTTAGGGCAAGAAGAGTTGAAGACAGAAGAAAGTAAATAAATCTCTGTCTAAAAAATGCTCCTATTTATAGACAGAAGGAGGAGGGGGCTCATAGACCGAGGGACGCTTCGATCCGCGTGCTGCATAAAAACAAAAGCGACTCTTCAGTCATCGAGGCAAATCTGAATATTTAAAACCGACCCTTGGGATCCTGCCCCAAAAGGCGGCTTTAAATCCAAAGCAAATCAAAAGTAATTAATGAGACGCACACGTGGCAGGAGACGCACACGTGGTAGGGAGTCTATGCGGCTAGACAGTCCATGCGGCTAGGAAGTCCATGCGGTTAGAACATCCTATGCGGCCAGAAGAGTTTACATAGCCATGCTTCTTATTCAAAGTATTTCAATTTTGTAAATTGAAAACTTTGAAGGGGGTCTTGTAGAAGCATGGAAAAGTACAAAAAAAAGCCCATGCGACTCAGACAGAAAGAGCCTCATGCGGCTCAGGAATCCATTAGAAATTCATGTGGTTCAAAAGTGCCTCATGTGGCTCGGATAGCTCCATGCGGCTCAGAAGGAGCCACGTGGCCCAAAGCATTCGCCTCTACAGCTGGCCATAAAGCAACTGCCTCATTAAATGCCCTGACGGCAGCTCAGACAAAGAGGCAAAGTGACAACTTTGACATAAAGCTGAAACGACAGCTCTGACATGATGGCGTGCTCCTAAAAAAAAATCTTTTATATAGCTGGCATGACGCCAAGTCCCAAAGCTCCCTATGCGGCTACCACCCCTATGTGGCTGCCATCTTCATGCGGCTGCCATCTTCATGTGGCTGCCATCTTCACGGCAGCCTCCTTCATGCGGCTGCCACCTTCATGCGGCTGCCTCCTTCATGCGGCTTCCACCTTCATGCGGCCGCACCCTCATGCGGCTGCTACCTTCATGCAGCTAGGATCGTGGGGGCCACCCGTATGCGGTTCACTTAGAGACCGCACTCATACGGCTCTGTCAGGATGTCCCACTCACGATAGTTGAGACACGTGGTGGTCCTCATGACAGTTGGGACATGTAGCGGTCCTCATGACAGTTGAGACATGTGGCTGTCTATCCCTCAGAGTTATGGCTGATAGCAAATCATAACAACCCAGATTTGTTACAATCATCATAACTACCCGGATCAAATCAGATTTATTACAATTAAGCAATTGAATACGTGGCGGGAGATCCGAGCTTGCCATGACAAATCATGAAGATTCGTGGCAATCAACATTAAATTCCCATACGGATTTGGTGCAATCAAAACTAACTGCCCAGATTTGAGGCAATCAAGATTAATGGTCCAGATTATTGGCTGCCGACTTTTTAAGGGGTTATCATTACAAACTCTAATGACTACACCCCCACTTCTATAAATAGCAAGGTTCCATTCCCTTGCAGGGGAGAAAAATAAAGACAGAGAGAAAAGAGAGAAGAGAGCCCCGGCTGGATACACAGAGAGACAAAAGGCACGCACAGAAGAGTCTCCCCACACATTCCGAGTGCATTTCTTCATCAGAGCCAAGGCTACGTTCGATCGTCCAAGGAGTAAGGCAGAGCTGTCCGTTGCTTTCCCGAGCCTCTATCGTCACCCCCAGAATCAAAAATAAACAATCGTACTTAGATTGATTGTACCTAGGTTTTCATTCCTAGGCTTTCTTTGTACGAGCGAGTTTGTATTGTGTGTCTAAGTTCAGTCCTCCTATAAAATTGTTCTGTACTTTTACAATCATTGGCAAATAGCTCTGTGGCGAAGGGATGTCATCAGCTGAGATTTTTATGCTTCCACAAGACCCCTTTCAAAGTGTCCCAAACTTGAGTCAAGCTCGAGGTACTTTGAACAGAAGCACGAACATGTGGCAGGATTGTACGAGCTGGGTAATGGCTGGTGTTACGCCTAACTCTTTTGCATTAATTGTCCTGAGTCATCGTTTTAGAGCAATAGCTCCTGATGACTTCTTGATATTGGAGCCTCTTGCATCTTTGCAGTGATTTTGAATCTCTTTGGCAGAGGAGGTCTAGAGTCATGTTCCTTCGGCCACTCGTAGTACTGTCATCTGACATAGAGTGGAGCTTTGGCTTAGCTTGTAAGCTTCGTTCTGACCGACATCTGGCTCGTGCTTGGACCATGTGAATAGTCTATATAAAGGACTACCCCTTCCAAGAGAAGACTCATCTACTTCCACAATGGCCTTGCTTGCCCGATATTCGGCTGCTGACGATACTGGAGTTTGCTTGAGGCGGTCGTTGGTAGCAAACCTTTTCATCCGAAGAAGCTATAGTAGAACTACCACTGGATCTCGAGACGTCCCCATGCTCTGGATGTCGTGGGCATCAATGGCGTCTTGGACCTCTGCTTCTTGGATTTGGATTGCTTGCCATTCCGAGGAATAGCAAGGTCTACAGCTGTGGTTGTTCCCATGGCCAGCTGGGGAGATAGGGGTCCCGTGCTGGTCTTTATCCCCGGCTTGGGCCAGTAGCTGCTTCGGGTGGTGACTTTCTTTTAACTAGGAAGTGGTTGTCTCTGTCACCACCTCGTCCGTGCTATTGAGGGCTTGTACTGCAATTTTAGCATTTTTTGCTTTGTGTATATAACTACGAAGAGTCTGTAATAGGTCTTTGTATTCACATGTTTTTATATATAGAAGCTTTCCTGTCCCTTTTGCTTTTGTCTTCAAAATAAAGAGAGAATCTTCACCAGAGATTTGCCTGACCAGAGGTAATATGGATGTGGTAGGCTTAATCATTGTCGGGATATAGAACAACAATCCAGAGGTAATATGAACGTGAACTATTTTCTAGACTGCCAGAATAACCATAGAACTGATGTGAGAAGAACGACTATTCAGAGGTAATATGGACATGGTAGCCGCATCTCCAGGTGTAGAGGAGCATTCCAGAGGTAATATGGACATGAAGTGCTTCATCTTTCAGGGGATATAGGCGCCTATGCTGGTTCCGCCTTCAAACGTAATATTTTTTTAGAAACTTGCCGTTGATGGGTATCATTAGCAAGTCACCATTAGGTTTAGCTAGCCGATAAGCACCGTTGGAGTATACGTTTCTATGACGAATGGTCCTTCCCACTTGGGCTCGAACTTTTCAGTCGTCTTGTGAGTCATTACCATCGGTTGTCGTCCTGCCAAGACGAGGTCGCCCACTTGATATGATCTTTCGCTGGACCTTTTTATTGAAGGCCCCAGAGATACGAGCTTGGTAAAGCTCGATCTTTTGCTGTGCAAGCAAGCTCTTTTCATCCAGTACTTATAACTCTTGTAACTGTCTGCGCTGATTATCTTCGACGGTTAAGCTTGCAGAGACCATGTTAGCAGACAACATCTTCTTAAAGACTTGACCGGTGCTGGTATCAGAGTCCCAAGTAAAGGAGTCAGAAGAGTGTAAATGTCACATGACTTCTTCCTCTAAGTCTTCTGAGGTGGAAGTAGGCGTAATGAACCCAACAGTATGCCCAATTTTGGTTTTTGATGAGCCGTGCACAAAATCGTCCGTTGGATCGGGTCGCGGGCCCGCTAAATAGGCGTTTCGATCAACCTTCTCAGAATCGGACCAAACTTAGGCATACAGGACCAAAAAATCGATACGGTCCTGATGGCACAAGTTTGTCTCAATATGACGAACGTGCACAAAGTAATTGGGAAGTTTGGCAAAGGGGCCGATACGGCAAATTTCGGTGGATATGCATCAAATTTGTCGTAGCACACGCGACCAATTTGAATTCTGTCAAAGCTTACACGTCCGCGAATTCGATACGCACCTTTCGATGCTTTCGGTTCGCAACCACGTTGCCCAGTTCGTCAGGACGCACGTTGTATCGAGGAGATTTTTCTAAAATTTGAAAACAGGATTTACAGTTTTTCACACAAGTTTAACATCACGGAACTTTTTGTATACTAAACGAAATAAGATTTTACGAAGAGCGTTTTACTCTTTGTTAGGTTGTCTTTGACTATTACAACTAAGTGTTTGAAAATCTTTACTATTTGAGTCGTAAATCGCCTTCCAAGTCGAGGGTTGAACTGCCCCCACAACTCTATTTTTGAACAGTGAAAGCCCCTACTTTACAATGATTTTTCTGTCAACCTAGATGGTTATATTCGAATCCCTTTGAAAGGACTCGGAGGGGGTTACCTTGTCTACACGTAGCAACTTACAGATCGTAAAATAGTTGAACGAGCGAAAAGAATTTTAGGGTTGAAGGAGTGCACCTGACTGTCGGCCACATAGAGCTGTGTCGAGTTCACGGTCGGGTTTGGCCGCTCCGGCGGCTGGTTCAGTTGACGTTGGTGGCTGCAGGCGGTCGAGAGGGTCGCCTGTGCGTGGGTGACACTATGGAGTCAAAGCTCGGTGTTACGGCGCATGTGGTTAGGAGAATTTTTTAGGGTTCTTGATGGGTTCTATCGGTTGGATTTTTGAGTTTATATAACCGTATTTAAACTTGATTTCTATTAGGATTCGAATTTAAATCTATAATCATCCGGAAGAGAATCTAAATAGGATTGGCATAGGAGAAAATTTGAAAGATTTGGTGAAATATTTTGGGAGTTCTCGATTTCCTTCATGCTACTACTCGCGCGCAGTTGGGATCAGGCTGTACTGGCTACTGTAGCAATGCTACAGTAGCGGCCGGCCATATAATTATTTTTTTTTGTAAATATATATATACTTATGTATATATATAAGTAATGACTATTATATAGCAAAAATGCATAAGATTTTATATATAAAAATATATAAAATATGTTTTGAAATTTCCAAGCTTTATAAAATATTGTACCTTGATAATCTACAAAAATATATATCTAAAATCCTTTCTTATGGAATAATATTAATAATCATGATATCTTACTTAATATATCTTAGTATATAATATATACACACACTCGCATAGAAAATCCAAAAGAATTACTTAACAATATTACAATTTATCAAAATTAGATATTGAGAATGAAATATAAATATCTAGAAAATATTTAGCAAGAAAATTTTAGGGGGTTTACATTCATCAACTCCAACTAACGTTATTGACTCATATTCAACTCTTTTTGTGTGACACATACTTGAGGCTCTTATGATCAGTGTAGATATCAACCTTCTCGCCGTACAAGTAGTGTCTCCATAGCTTTAAGGCAAAGATAACCGCTGCGATCTCTAGATCGTGGGTCGGATAGTTTTTCTCATGCACCCTCAATTGTCTCGATGCGTATGCCACTACATGGCCATGCTGCATCAATATGCATCATAATCCCTTTCCGAATGCATCACTATATATCACAAATCCTCCCGGGCCCGATGGTAGTGTCAAGATAGGTGCAGTGGTCAAGCGCTTCTTCAACTCATCAAAAGTGGCTTGACACTCATCTGTCCATACAAACTCCTGATCCTTGCAAGTGAGTCGAGTCATAGGCCTCGTTATTCGAGAGAAATCTTCTACGAACCTTCGGTAATAACCCGCAAGTCCAAGAAAACTTCTCACCTCGGAAGATGATGTAGGAGCGGGCCATGCCATGACTACTGTGATATTCTCAGGATCCACTGATATGCCATCTCCAGTAACAATATGTCCAAGAAATGATACATCCTTGAGAAAGAAATCATACTTGCTAAGCTTTACAAAAAGTCGCTCATTCCACAAGGTCCCCAAAACAATCCATAGATGCTGCTCATGCTCCTCTTGGCTCTTAGAGTAAATCAAGATATCATCTATGAAGGCGATTATAAATTTGTCCAAGTACTGGTGAAAGATCTTGTTCATTAAATTCATGAAGACTGTGGGAGCGTTGGTCAAACCGAAAGGCATGACTAAGAACTCGTAGTATCCATACCTCGATCAAAAAGTCGTCTTCGCAATGTCTTCCTTTCGAACCTTCAGTTGGTGATAGCCCGATCGTAAGTCAATCTTGGAGAAAACTTTTGCTCCACTTAGTTGATCAAATAGATCGTCTATACGCGGCAAGCGGTACTTATTCTTCACCGTCAGTGCATTCAAAGCTCGGTAGTCGATGCACATGCACACTATCCCGTCTTTCTTAGGCACAAAAAGAATGGGCGCTCCCCATGGTGATGTACTGGCACAAATAAAGCCTTTCTCCAACAAGTTGTCAATCTGCGTCTTCATCTCTACCAACTTCTTTGGTGCAAGATGATACACTCGAGATGAAATAGGCTCGGCTCCGAGAATAAGCTCAATAGAAAACTCAATGTCTCGGTCAGGTGGCACTCCTGGCAAATCCTCGGGGAACATATCCTCGAACTCAATGATAACAGGGTGCTGAGGGGTGTCCTGCATCATCATGTGAGTCCCCAATGTGGGTGCATCACAACTCTCTTCTTCTTCTTTGGTGAACTCAAATTTTGTCGTATTCGGTGGTCTAAAGACGATACTACCCCTATGGCAGTCTATGAGAGCAAAATGTTGGCTTAACCAGTCCATTCCGAGAACCACGTCGAATGTCGGCATAGAAAATACGAGAAGTCATGCTTTCATCTCCCTACCACATATCACTACAGGACAAAGTCAACAAACGCTACTAATAGGTACAACTGCTCCTCAGTGAGGATTGTAACATTTTTAGAAAAGGGTGTGATGGGA
Organism: Iris pallida; assembly: GCA_029216955.1. Classification (NCBI taxonomy): domain Eukaryota; kingdom Viridiplantae; phylum Streptophyta; class Magnoliopsida; order Asparagales; family Iridaceae; genus Iris; species Iris pallida. The sequence goes on along the minus strand of JANAVB010013738.1, from coordinate 22,553 downwards.
ATGTTGTGTCTAGTGGCAAAACTAGTGGCTATAATGAATGAGTGGCTCCTAGTATCAAACAAAGTAATAGCAGGAAATAAAGCTAACTAAAACCATACCTGCTATGACCTCTGCCTCTATCTCTATTTCTGTATCCTCAACCGCTAGAGAGAATACTTGCCTATAATTCTGTCCAGGGCCCTGAGCTCTGGCCCTCTAGAATATGCTGACTGGGGTGGTAATGGTGGGTGAGGTGCTCCTGCTGCTGGTCGAGGTGCTAGAAGTACTGGGGCTGTTGGACTCGGGTTCTGCTGAGCATAAACTAAGGACTGCTGCTCCGGACAATCCTTTACCTTATGTTGTCCTGACCCGCATCTCAGCATGCTCCAAGTCGAATTCGACAGTCCTTCAAGAGGTGTCCCTGCTTCCCGCAATAGTTGCAAGTAGGCTTCTGATAAGGTGTGGGCCTCTGCTGGAACTGTCCTATGGGCCTCCTGATAGGTCCACCTTGAGTAGCTCGGGCAGGTGTCACTGCTGGTGTATGACGTCTCGTTGTTTGTTGCTGGTTCTTGCGAAGAATCTCTTGAGCACGAAATTCCTCTAAGATAGCTGAATGGGAGACTCGAGACTGTGTAGTCGTATAAGACTTGAGCTTTGGTGCTAGCCCCTGATGGAATCTTTTCGCCTTCTCTAACTCGGTCAGAATCAGTCCCGTACCAAGTCTACTCAGGCGATTGAACTCTGAGTCATACTCATCAAATATTATATTTCCTTGCTTTAGATGAAGGAATTGGTCGTATAGACCATCTCAAACATGGATAGTGAAAAATCTTTCATAGAATAGATCATAGAACTGCTTCCAGGTGATCCAGTTCCGAATCATCTCTCTTCCGCTTTCCACCAGTGGTGAGCATTATCTTCTAATAGTAGGTCCACTGCTGTCATCTAATCTCGAGCTGCCAACTGGGATGCCTTCAGTAGCTTCTCCGTACTAATAAGCCATTGTGATACCTCTAGTAGCTTCTCCATTCCTCTGAAGGCCTTGGGGTTTATGTCTGTGAAGTTCTTGTTAGAGCCTTCATAAGGATGCAGAGTCGGTGCTGGTGCTTGTACCGGTGCCGGAGATGGAGGTGGAGATCTTGCCAATACTGCCATCATAGTCTCTCTTATCAGCTCATTTTGCTATAACTGAACCTAGTATTATGGCATACATGAACTGGAAGTAGGGCTCCCATCTGTCGGTGGTGGAGGCATCTGAGGCCTTGACTGTGGTAGAAACTGCTGGAGGAATAGTGGTGGTAGAGGCAGTGGTGCATTCCCTCCGGTGGCATGGTAGTGGTGAGTCCAGCCTGGCTGACTGGAGTACTGCGATCTCTGGGTGCACTGTCGTCGGTGTCGTAGTAGGCTGCGACTGTCCTGGCGGGTATGGTGTTACTGGGGTCATCGAGGATTCTGTTCCTCTTGGGTGGCCGCATCACCAGAGGTGATGGCCAAGGTGGAAGTGCGTCCACTTCTTAGATTCATACTGTTGGTACGAGGAAGAATAGGACGATATTAGGAGAGGTTAGATGTGAGGTAATTCAAGTAATCAAAAGAATTCGAAAAAGTTTGGAAGTCAAGGGAAGTAGTAGTTCTGGATGAGATACTATTCCTATTCCTATATGCAGGCTTGTTGGGCACAGTCATGTAACCTCAACAATATTTTCTGACCTGTATGGGCCACCATAAAAATATGTAATACCCAGTCCTAAAATACATAGGACCGAGTATGTGAACATGTCAGCTGCACATATATGAAGAATACTCCAATATATGGAACCCTCGTATACGTACATAAGCTGTATAATAAATCATCACAGGCTAGAATATAATATAATCTAATCTCATCACAGCTCAACACAGAAGATAATAAAGTCCACATAATAAATGAGTGTATCAAAAGATAGCCGAGTAGTCATTCCCACTCCAAACAGCTACGATAAATAGTCACAATGATCAAAATCCAACCTCCACAAAATAGAAAGTAAAGAGATGTAAAAATGTCCACTAAAATATCTCAAGGAAATAAATAAGCTAGAAGTCAGCGAAAGATGCCTCGTCATCAATGTAGGATGGATCCAGTGTCGCTCCGTACTCCTGCGGGAAGTCGTCTAACCCTGGAGAGATAACAAGGTCCTCAGAGGGACGTAACAAGATACAAGAAAACACCATGCCATAGAACTGTGATAATATAATACAAAGAAAGGGATGCATGCAATAGGGTGCCTACCAGTTCTACAGTGATAATGCAGTTAAGAACAAACCTCCAACGCATGGGCATCTGGCTCAGGAGCAGGAAACTCAGGTATGGTCCCATCAAGATACCAAGGACCTCAAAGCATAACATTCCTCGAATGTCAGAGGCTAGCAGGATCAGGAATAGGGAAGTGCATAAGTGTCCCATACGTTAAGGAACTGTTCTCTCCATCCAATGCCTAGTAGGGTCACATCCATGACTCATAGAACCTCTAGTAACTACCAAGTCCACTAACATGCAATTCTATTGGCAGGTACTCCTAACCGTCGTACTTCTCATATGTATCGGTGGCCAACCGACTATACGAGCACGTGTCCTATATGTTACTCACAATACATAGTAAGCATGGGTCAAGGCCGTATGAGATATAATAATATCTCATCATCAATGGGTGGTCACTAGACTAAGTCAATACAAGAAAAATAAACGAAAAGCAACAAAACGAGACCGATAGAGTCGCTCGCACCCAAGTGTGACTTGGACGCACAGTAATATAATATACTAAAAACAAGTAAATAATGCTGAATATAAATAACTAAAAATAAGAATGAGTACATCACAGAGAAGGTGGCAAGGTATCTTGCCTGGTGGTGCGATGGTGGCAAGTCCAAGAATCACAATATCAGCAAAAGAATGTCACAATTGTAGGAACGAAGTCGTAAAGTAGAATACTCTAGAGGGGGGTGAATAGAGTAGGTAACGGAATATTGCTAATTAAAAACTTGTTAGCAGTTAGATCACAGAATTAAATCAATAATCATAAAACAATAACTGTAAAAGAAATGAGATCAGAAGGCAAACGCAAACACAGCAATGTATACTGGTTTTCCTCTTGTGAGGACTAGTCCAGTCGGAAGAACTCTAGCTTCCAGTTGAATCTACTATTGAAAAATCCTACAACTTTTCATACGAAGTCCTTGCAACTTCTACAGATGCGAGCTTTGATACGAAGAACTCGACCAACTTTAATTTTTAAGAGTCTTTCCTCAATCAAGCCTCTGGTTACAATTTCTCTGAAATCTTCTAGACCGCACTGTACTGGCAAATTGACTAGAGAATAGTAACTGGCTTGGGATTTGAAAATAAAAGCTTTTTAGAACTCATTGGAAAGAAACTGTAAGCTTAGAAGAGAAGAGATGAAAGTGAATGAGTGATTTGAAATGATCAAAATTCTTCTCTATTTATAGTTTTTCCAAAGGCAGAACTCTACCAGAATTCGGGCAGAATTCGGACCGAACTCTATGTAAAAATCTGCAGCTGAAGGCAGGACCAAGTTTTTCAAACGTTCGAAAATCAAACGGTCACTAACCGAACTCTGGCCGAACTCTGGCCAAACTCTGGCCGAGTTCTGTCAGGGTTTTTCAAAAGTGATTTTTGGGCTTTTTGAAATCCTTCAGAAGCTTTTGTAAATAAGGGCTATTTTTTAAAAATATAGGTCATTTTTAAAAATGATTTTGGATAGCCTATTTGCTAGTACGACTCGGTGTACAATGTATTCCTAGACTCAATAAAAGTAAAAATTATATTACATAAAGAAATTGGCAAACATAGCTTCCGTCTTGAACTGAGTAGATATCCGATCTTGATCAGTGTCCAAGTGTCCAAAATGTCTTGAGTAAACATCTGAGTAGCTCCGTATATCGAGACAAAGTTTGATCAATTATTAAAATCAGGTTTGACCATGACCAATGGGCCAACAATCTCCTCCATTTTGATAATTGACAAACCTTGACTGATATAATATCTTTGGTATCTTTGATAAGACAAAAACGGATTTCGGTAAAAAAAATTGTTTCCTGTAATCTTACAAAGAAAAGATTAAGATGTTAGATCTTATTTCTCCCCCGTTGTCACTTAGCAAAATAATTGCAAAAGAGAAAGCTCCCCCGTAATATATGCATAAGCAATAATCAGTGAAGAAAAAAAATATAAGAATTATTTATAGTGTTCACAGGCATGGTATATAAAAAAATATCGAAGCATGATAAAGAGTGCTATAACGAGATATGCTAAATAGTACTAAACTGATATAAATCTCTAAAGTAGAGAATAGAAAACGATGTTTAACAGACAAACATCACTAGAAAATGTCACAAAAAGTTCTAAAACTAGCCCAAATAAAAGTACGGATACTAGCTTGGAATGTCGAACCATTTCCAAGTAAACAAAGACAATAAACAGTCACAATAGTACGACAAACTAGACAAAAATATCTAAATCATATCTCAACCTCATCATCATCAGTAGTAGTTGTCCTAGCAGGACCACCATGTCCAGAAGGACCAGCTCCAGATGTGCCAGCTCCAGAGGTGTGTGGAGTAGCACCCGAACCATGGTACCAATCATAAGCGTTCCCTGGCTGGAATAGAGAATGGACCTTCTCATCCTCAATACGATAACCAGATACAGCAGGATCTCTAGGAAGAGAACTTGCAGAATAACCCGTTTGAGCAAATCGGAGATCGGCAAACGAGTTGGCAATAGCCTGGAACCGAGTCACATCACGGAACTCATATTCCCTGGAAGTATCAACAAAAAAGTCTACATATCCGAAATGTGCTGATGGATACCCTCAAAAGTCATAGGATAGGTCTGAGGAGAAACAAGGGCAGTAGGAGCAAGAGCAGGAGGTGCAGGAGCAGCGGCAGTGCTGCGACGAGAAAGCTGAAGATACTTGGGCTCAGGGTCCAAAGCGCAAGTGGATAAATCAATATCAAAATGCTGAAAGATACGAGGGATAAGCATCGCATAAGAGATATTGCAGTCTCTTCCACGACATCTTCCCATCATCTCTGAAAGATTCGAGGTATAAGCATCGCATGAGAGAGATTGCGGTCTCTTCCTACGACATCTTCCCATCATCTGGATGATAGTCTTAGGGGCAGAAAAAGGAATCCCCTTAAGAATTTGATAGAGGGCAGGTAGCTCAAGTGCAGTGACATCATCTTTTGAAGTTGGATTTCGAAAGAATAGTAGAATAGATGATGCGATGTAACTCGTAGTTAAACAAGTTCAAGTTATTGGCCTTGAACTTTACAAGATGAGCACTTACTGGCGCACTAAAGCTCATTCTTGAAACTACAAGAGTCGTACCCTCGAGAAAGTCGAAGTCGGTGATGTCATCGAGCGGGGCACATTCGTTTGGAATACCAAGGATTTCTTCTAGCAACACATCATCGAACTCGATAACGATCCCACCAACACGAGTTCTTACGATAAAAGGGTCTAACACGAAGTTACAGTAAAATAGTCGAAGGGCATTAGTAGCTATAGAAATTGTTGGATAACGAGATGGTGTAACCCTAATGCCTCAAACAAAGGATGATGATCTGGAAATACAGTCCACACGATCGGAGCGCCTGTGTATATTATACGCATGGCAAAGTCGGCATACCATAATAAAGCTTGGTCATGAGTTTTGAAGTAAAACTCATCCGACATGCCGTCACCCGATTGGACCGGGGAAAAGAGGGAATCCATATTTGGATCTGAAGATGATGCCTCTTTACTGGCATTAGTCTTCTTCCTCTTGGAAGGATTGAATCCCTTAGACATTCTTTCCCAAAACTAGATAACCCTACGAAATTGAAAGTGGAGGGAAGAAGGAGTTATACCTTCTGAAATTCAAGTATGTTGTAAAGGGATGAATTCTCCGCACGAATCCAAAGTTTGGATTGATTTCTCCACATAGATTGAAAGCAACAAAGTGGAGAAGAACTAGGGTTTTGGGGGACTTCGGGCGGCTGTTACTGCTGTTTTGATGAAGTTTGGAAGAGATGCAGAGGAGGGGGCCTCGAGTTCTGACTAAAAAGTATATAACACCAACAGAACTCTGGCCGAATTCAGACCGAAGTTGGGCTGAATTTGCATACGATTTTCCTGAGTTTTAAAAAAAACTTGTGGGCCACATCCTTTTTATCAACTCATTTCAAATATTTAATTCAAAGTTTACTAATTTTAAACTTCAAATAATATAATTAATATTATTTTATAAATTAACTTTCGTTACTCAGTGTCTGTTTCAGATTAGCTATAGGAGTACTGTCCCAGCTAACGGGAGTTCACCGGGGAACAATTAAGTACTGCTTTACTTCGACCGTAGTCGTGGTCACAGACAGACTCTTTGTAGGCTTGTCTCAAAAACAGTTATTAGTATTGAAAAAATTAATTAATAAAACAAAATTAATTAATATTATTGATATCTAAAATTCCTAATTCTTAATGTAAATAATTGAAACAATCTTCCGCTAGAGATTTTGTGAAAATGTCAGCCAATTAATTCTGTGTGTCTATATATACAAGGTCTATATCTCCATTTTATTGATGATCTCTAAGAAAATGATGTCGAATCTCGATATGCTTAGTACGAGAATGACATACTGGATTCTTAGTCAAATTAATAGAACTAGTGTTATCACATAAAATGGGTATATATGTGAAATATAATCCAAAGTCTTCTAAAGTTTGCTTCATCCATAAAATTTATGTACAACAACGTCCTGCGGCGATATACTCAGCCTCAGTTGTTGATAATACGACAGAATTTTGTTTCTTGCTAAACCAAGAGGCTAGGGCTTTACATCCAGCAAAATCAGCATCAGAATAACCGGTTAGGTCAAACGACGTAGTTTTAGGATACCATATGCCGACAAAAGAAGTGCCTCTAAGGTATCAGAAGATACGCTTAACTGTCCACAGATGTGATTCCTTAGGATTGGCTTGAAAATGTGCACACAAGCAAATACTAAACATAATATCAGGTCGACTAGCAGTTAAGTACAGTAAGCTACCGACCATACCTCGTTACTTACGTATGTCGACAGGTTTGCCTTGTTCATCAATATCAAGCTTGGTTGAAGTCGCCATTGGAGTGCTAAGTAGTTTGACTGCTTCCAGGTCAAACTTTTGTAATAAATCTTTTGTGTACTTTGCTTGATTTATGAACGTCCTATTGTTGGTTTGTTTGATTTGCAGTCCGAGAAAGAATTTCAGCTCTCCCATCATGCTCATCTCAAACTCATTCTACATACACTTTAAAAATTCTTGACAAAGAGATTCATCAGTCGATCCAAAATAATATCATCTACATAGATTTGAATCAAAAGAAGATTGCTATTCAAAGATTCTATAAACAGTGTAGTGTAAACATATCCCTTTGAAAAACCATTGTCAAGTAGAAAAGAGCTTAGACGATCGTACCAAGCACGAGGGGCTTGTTTCAAATCGTATAAGGCTTTCTTCAACTTGAAAATATAATCAGGATTTTTAAAATTAGTAAAACCTAGAGGTTGAGATACATAAACTTCTTCTTTTATAAAACCATTTAAAAATATGCTTTTAACATCCATTTGAAATAATTTGAAATTATAAAAATATGCAAATGCACATAACATGCGAATGGATTCTAATCTCGCAACTGGGGCATAAGTCTCATCGTAGTCGATAACTTTTCTTAATTGTATCCTTGAGCTACGAGTCGAGCCTTATTATGAGTCACTAAACAATTCTCGTTCGGTTTGTTTCGGAATACCCAACGGGTGCCAATGACCGGATGATCAATGGGCTTGGGAACAAGTTCCTTGAGCTACGAGTCGAGCCTTATTATGAGTCACTAAACAATTCTCGTTCAGTTTGTTTCGGAATACCCAACGGGTGCCAATGACCGGATGATCAATGGGCTTGGGAACAAGTTTCCCAAACTTGATTATGTTTGAATTGGTTTAATTTCTTTTGCATAGAATCTAACCAAAAATTATTACTACATGCTTCATCAATATTTTTGGGTTCAAGCTGTGAGATAAAAGCAACACAGGAAGCTATATCTTTATTATAGGAACGAGTACTTACACCCTTGGTAATCTCACCAATTACCAAGTCCTTTGGATGATCTGCCAAGAATCTCATCTCTTTTGGCATATCCTCAGGATTGCTGGTTTCGGCTTCTGGTTCTGTATGTTATTTGCTTGAAGACTCAGCTGGGGCTTGGTGTGATGGTTCTGTATCTGTGTGAAGGTTTTGCAGTAGTTGTACTTAGTATACTTACATCTTCATTATCGTTATCGACTAAATGTTAATTTAGTTCATCAAACTTGACATTAATTGATTCTTCGATGATCATGGTTCTCTTATTGAAGACTGTGTACCCTTTGCTCTTTGCCGCATAACCTAAAAAGATACCTTCATCGGCCTTTTCATCAAATTTACTCAGGTTATCTTTAGTATTAAGAATAAAGCATTTACAACCAAATATCTTAAAATATAAAATAGTGGGTGTTCTATCAAACTATAACTCATAAGGAGACTTCTTCGATATAGGTCGAATCAGAACCCTATTGAGAATATAGCACGCTGTATTGACAGCGTTAGCCCAAAAGTATCTAGGTAGCCTAAACTGGTTCAATATTACTCTAGCCATTTCAGATAGAGTCTTGTTCTTATGTTTCACAACTCTATTTTGTTGTGGAGTCCTAAAGCAGGAAAACTCATACAAATAACCGTGTGTGTCACAGAATTGCTTGAACTCTGCATTCTCAAATTCGCCACCATGATCACTACGAATACGAGTAATCATGAAACCTTTTTTATTCTGTACTTTCTTGTAAAAGGTGACGAATTCTGACAAAGCATCGTTCTTGCATGCAAGAAAATATACCCACGTGTATCTAGAAAAATCATCTACAATGACAAATGCATATAACTTACCACCTAGACTAGCAATTCTACTAGGTCCAAATAAATCCATATGCAATAATTGTGGAGGTCTAGTGGTACTTATAATGTTTTTGGACTTAAAGAAGGATCGGATAGCTTTGTTCTTTTCATATTCGCTACAAACCATATCTTTCTTGAAAGACATGTCCTGTAAGCCGCGTACCAACTTTTTTGTGGATAGTTTTGAAATTGTGTCTATGTTTACATGACCGAGTCTCATATGCCATAGATGACTCTCAATGCTCTTGGCCATCAAGCATCTACCTATTTTGTTAGCATCTTCTAACAGATAGAAAACATGTATGTTGTCTTCCCTGATACCTTGAAAGATAGTACTGCCAGTTGAGCTATCAACTATAGTACATTTGTCTTTGACGAAGATAATGCCATAACCGTAATCAGCTAAATGGCTTATGCTGAACAGATTATGTTTTAATTCGGTAACTAGACAAATATCTTTAATCACAGGGTAAGGAGCCTTACCAATGTCACCGATACCGATTATGTACCCTCTCAAATTATTATCGAAGGAGACGTATCCTTCTTCGACAGTGTTGCGAATAATGATGCATCATCGGTCATGTGCCGTGAGCAACCGCTGTCGAGGATCCATTTGCTTCTAGCATTTGAAGGGCGTGCCACCTACAAAACAGTTTGCAGATGAAACTCTTGGTACCCATTTCTTGTAGGGTCCTGACATGTTAGTCTTTGGTATCCATGCATAAACATTTAAATCTACTAACTTTCTGATTCTATATGCAGAGGATATATGACCAATGAGGCCACAATAAAAACATTTTGTATGTTTAGTGTTGAAAGTTGTGTGAGGTGCATGATTCGTAGGTTTTGGTTTTCTAGTATAGAAAATGCATGCCTATTAGTCTTCTTGGGCAGTGGTTTGGTATGGTTTGGTCTGACAGTGTTTGGTTTGGGTGTGTTCCGATGATTCGGTAATTGACACGTGTTAGAAAAGAAAGCAGCAACTTCAGGCCATTTTCCTAAACTAATTTCCAACTTTTTGGAGGTGTCATATAATCTAGTATAGTCAGATGTAAGTGTTTACATTCTGACTTATGCACACTGGAGACTCTTTTTCTCCTTAGATAGGTCTTCCTTTAGCTGGATAATAGTTTGGCCTTTTTCTTCAGATAAGTTGGTAGTCTCGTGTAACAATAGCTTAATAGAAGAAAGCTCACCAGACTCAATAGAAGAAACATTATTTCTAACATCAGCTAGTTGGTCGGTAAGTCTTCCTATCACACCTTTGTACTCTTTAAGTACCTTCTTAGAGGTTTCATATTTACTACGCAGTTTCTTGTAGTCATTTAACAGGTCACTGAAAGCCTCTCCTACTTGCTCAAAGGTGAAATCATCATAAGGATCAAACAGAGGATTAGTGGTTACCTGATCGCAAGCCATCAAGCATACATTTGTAGCGTCATCTGATTGTTCATCTTCTGAGTCGCTGGCTTCGCTCTCATGTCATATGCTTGTTTTGGCATAGTTCCTTGATGTAGATCTTTTCAGGTAGCCTTTGTCATATTTGCTGCTTTTTCTTGTTGATGATGATGCTGTTGGACAATCTTTCTTCATATGTCCTTTCTTCTTACATCCGTAGCAAATCGGATCTTCCTCGTTGTTGTTGTTGTTGCTGTCTTTTGTTCTTCAGTTAAATCTCATGAACTATTTGAATTTTTTTACCAGAAGAACTTGATCTTCAGAGTCAGAGTTGTTGTCGTCAGAATCATCTTCGATAGTTCTTCTATGTTGATCCTTGAAAGCGATTAACTTCTCTGACTTCTCCTTTGGTGTAGCATCTTCAAAGTCTTGAAGTTCTAACTCGTGAGTGAGTAGCTTACCCACGAGTGTTTCTAGAGACATTATTGAGAGGTCGTTTCCTTCAATGATTGTTGTAGCCTTTGGAATCCAGTTCTTTATGAGAGCTCGTAGAAGTTTGCGAATCTTCTCATAGTTACTATATTCCTTGCCTAATGAAGACAAAGGATTTAAAATATCCAGGAATCTCATAAACATTTGAGTGACGGATTCATTTGGCTTCATCTTTAATGTCTCGTACTTATCCGTATTTTCTAATAAGTATAGTTTGTGCCGTCAAACAGTGGAGGTCTATTTGTGGCTTGCCTTCACTTGTGAATTTTATAGTTACCATGTGTTATACTGTAATTTATATAGCAATTAAGAATAATTGAATATAACTGTAATTTTACCTTGCTTTACCTGTATAACCTGCTCTGATACCAATTATAGGAACAAAGTCATAAAGCAGAATACTCTAGAGGAGGGTGAATAGAGTAAGCAGCAGAATATTGCTAATTAAAAACTTCTTAGCAGTAAGATCACATAATTAAATCAATAATCACAAAACAATAACTGTAAAAGAAATGGGATCAGAAGGTAAACGCAAACACAGCGATGTATACTGGTTTTCCTCTTGTGAGGTCTAGTCCAGTCGGAAGAGCTCTAGCTTCCAGTTGAATCCACTATTGGAAAATCCCGTAAGTTTTCATACGAAGTCCTTGCAACTTTTACAGATGTGAGCTTTGATACAAAGAACTCGACCAACTTCAATTTTGTAGAGTCTTTCTTCAATCAAGCCTCTGGTTATAATTTCTCTAAAATCTTCCAGACCGTACCGTACCGGCAAATTAACTAGAGAATGTTGGCCCATTGGTCATATGGTCAACCTGATTTTAATAATTGATCAAAACTCTGTCTGGATATACGAAGCTTGTTGGGACATCTCAGCTCCTTGGACATTAGCAAGATTGGATATTCACTTCGTTCAAGACTGAAGATCTGTTTGCCTACTTGAGTCTGTATTTTCTACGCAATGTAATTTTCTTTTTATTTGATTCTAGGAATACATTGTACACCGAGTCGTACTGGCAAATAGGCTATTCCCAAAAATATTTTTAAAATAACCTATCAAATTGTTTACAAAAAGGTTTTCAAAAAGGTTTTCAAAAATCACCAAAACCTATTTTAAAAAACCCTAACCTAACCCTGACAGAACTCGGCCAGAGTTCGGCCAGAGTTCGGTTGGTGGCCGTTTTGATTTTGAATTCTCTGGAACTTGGTCCTCCTGCAGTTGCGGATTTGACCGAGATTTGCTCATCGAGTTCTGCCCGAATTCTGTCCGAATTCTGACAGAGTTCTCCCTTTGGAAATCCTATAAATAGAGAAGTATTTCGATCATTTCAATTCACTCATTCACTTTCAATCTTCTCTCTATCTAAAAAGCTTTCTGCCTTCCAAAGAGTTTTCTAGAGCTTTCATTTTCAGATCCCAAGCCAGTTACAATCCTCTAGTCGATTTGCCAGTGCGGTACGGTCTAGAAGTTTTTGAGAGATTGTAATCAGAAGGCTTGATTGAAGAATACCTCTTCACATTTGAAGTTGGACGAGTTCTTCGTATCAAAGCTCGCGTTGTAGAAGTTGCAAGGACTTCGTAAGAAAACTTGCGGTTTTTCCTATAGTGGATTCAAACTGGTAGCAAGAGTTCTACCGACTGGATTAGTCCTCAACAGAGGGATACCAGTATACATCGCTGTCTTTGCGTTTGCTTTCTGAACTCTGCCTTTACTTTATTTTCATTTGTGATTATATACTGTGATTGTGTTGCTAACTTTTTTAATTAGCATTATTCCGCTGCCAACTCTATTCACCCCCCCTCTAGAGTATTACGCTTTACTATATCGTTCCTACAATTGGTATCAAAGCGGGTGTTATAGGTAAAGCAAGGTATAAGTGCTATTATTTATTTATTATTTATTAGATCACAGCACATCACATGGCTACTATGAAATTCACAAGTGAAGGTCAGGCCACAAACAGACCTCCTCTGTTTGATGGTACTAACTACACTTATTGGAAAACACGGATGAGTTTCTTCTTAAAGTCTCTTGATTTTGACTTATGGGCTATTGTTCTTGATGGCTATCAGAAGCCACCTCGTATAAATGTCGAGGGTATTTTAGTTGAAAAACCCCAAAACAGTTATACAGAGGAAGAAAAGAAAAAGGCCAGTCTTGACGCACGTGCCATTAATGCTCTTTTTTGTGCCTTAGACAGAACAGAATTTAACAGGGTATCTACATGCACAACGGCAAATGGTGTATGGAAGCTTCTCGAAGTTACACATGAAGGCACGACTCAAGTCAAGGAGTCAAAAGTCAGCAGACTTACTCAAGAGTACGAGGCGTTCAAAATGAAGCCAAATGAAACAGTCACACAAATGTTCGAGAGGTTCTTGGATATTGTAAACCCTTTGTGCTCCTTAGGCAAAGAATACAATAACCACGAAAAGATTCGCAAACTCCTGCGAGCTCTCACCAAGAACTGGATTCCGAAGGCTACAGCTATCATTGAAGGAAACGACCTCACCATAATGTCACTTGAAGTACTCATGGGTAAGCTACTCACTCATGAACTGGATCTACAAGATTTTGAAGAGCCTGCACCAAAGGAGAAGACTATCGCCCTCAAGGCTCAGCACAGAAAAGCTGCTGAAGATGACTCAGACAGCAGTGGATCTGACGCTGAAGATCAAGCTCTCCTAGCAAGAAAGTTTAAAAGATTCATGAGACATGAGAAGAGAGTCAAAGAGAACAACAACAACAACTGGTACCAAGAAGATGCTGTCTGCTATGGCTGCAAGAAGAAGGGACATATGAAGAAGGACTGTCCCATCAACTCATCATCGAGCAAGAAGAACAACAGGTATGAAAAAGGCAACCTGAAGAGATCAACATCCCGGAAATATGCCAACACCAGCATATGGTATGAGAGTGAAGCTAGCGACTCAGAAGATGAACATTCAGAGGACGCTGCAAACATCTGCTTCATGGCAATCGATCAGGTACCTACTGAACCTGTAGAAACATATGATGACTTTACCTTTGAGCAATTAGGAGATGCCTTCAGTGACCTGATGCTTGACTACAGAAAACTGCGTAGTAAATATCAGACCGCTAAGAAGGTACTCAAAGAGTACAAAGGAGAAATAGGAAGACTTACCGACCTAATAGCTGAGGTTAGAACTAGTGTTAGTGAGTCTGGTGAGCTTTCCTCTATAAAGCTCTTATTACACGAGACTAAACAGTCATCCGAAGAGAAAGATAAGATTATAGACCAATTGAGAGAAGATCTTTCAAAAGAAAAGAAAAGTCTTCAATCTGCACAAATCAGAATGGAATCACTCACTTCTGATTATACTAAGTTATATGACACTTCCAAAAGGTTGGAAATTAGGTTAGGAAAACAGCCTGAGCCTGCTGCTTCCTATCCTAACACGTGTCACTTACCGAAAATTTGGAACATTCCCAAGCCAAACACTGTCAGACCAAACCATATAAAACCTTTACCCCAAAAGGTTAAGCCCAAACATGATCATAGGTATGCATTCTTCTATACTAGAAAACCTAAACCTACCAACCATGCACATCACTCTGCTTTCAACACTCAACATGCACAATGTCATTATTGTGGCCTCATTGGTCATATTTCATCTGCATGTAGAATGAGAAAGCTAGTTGATTTAAATGTTTATGCTTGGATACCTAAAGCTAACAATTCAGGACCCTACAAGAAATGGGTACCAAGAGTTTCATCTGCAAACTGTTTTGTAGGTGGAACACCCTTCACATGCTAGAAGCAAATGGATCCTCGACAGCGGTTGCTCACGGCATATGACCGGTGACGCTACTCTATTTGCAACACTGTCGAAGAAGAAGAAGGAAGGTTATGTTTCCTTCGGTAATAATTTGAAAGGGTATATTATTGGTATCGGTGATGTTTGTAAATCTTCCTATCCCGTGATTAAAGATGTCTGTCTGGTTACCGAGTTGAAACATAATCTGCTCAGCATAAGTCATCTAGCTGATCATGGTTATGGTATCAACTTTGGCAAAGACAAATGTACTATAGTTGATAGCTCAACTGGTAGTACTATCTTTGAAGGAATCAGGGAAGACAATATATATGTTTTCTATCTATTGGAAGAAGCTAACATTTCAGGTAGATGCTTAATGGCCAAAAGTGATGAGAGTCATTTATGGCATATGAGACTCGGTCATGCAAACATGGATACAATTTCAAGATTATCCATAAAGAAGTTAGTACGCGGTTTACCGGACATAACATTCAAGAAGGATTCGGTATGCAGCCAATGCGAAAAGAACAAGGCTACCAGATCCACATTCAAGTCTGTAAACGCAGTATGTACTACTAGACCTCTACAATTGCTACACATGGATTTATTCGGTCCTAGCAGAGTTGCTAGCCTCGGAGGTAAATTATATGCATTTGTAATTGTAGATGATTTTTTTAGATACACGTGGGTATATTTCTTGACACGCAAGAATAACGCATTATCCGAATTTGTCGCCTTTTGCAAGAAAGTACAGAATGAAAAAGGTTACATGATCACTCGTATTAGAAGCGATCATGGAGGCAAATTCGAGAATGCTGATTTCGAGCAATTTTATGACACATACGGTTTTATACACGAGTTCTCCTGCCCTAGAACTCCACAACAAAATGGAGTTGTGGAACGTAAGAACAGAACTCTAACCGAAATGGCCAGAGTAATGTTAAATCAATTTAGCCTACCCAAATACTTCTGGGCTGAAGCTGTCAATACAGCTTGCTTTGTGCTCAATAGAGTTCTAATTCGACCCAAATCGAAGAAGACTCCATTTGAGTTATGGTTTGATAGAATTCCTTTAGTTTCATATTTTAAGATATTTGGCTGTAAGTGCTTTATTCTTAATACTAAAGACAATTTGGGAAAGTTTGACGAAAAGGCCGATGAAGGTATATTTTTAGGTTATGCGGCCAAGAGCAAAGGATACAGAGTCTTCAACAAACGTACCATGATCTTCGAAGAGTCAATCAACATCACTTTTGATGAAATGAACCAAATGACACTCGATGACAGTGATGAAGATCTGCCTACATCAAGCTCAACATCAGCTGAACCTGAACTAAGCTCTGCACAAGCTGAACCCCCTAGAGGAGATCCAGGAACCAGCTACCTATAGAGTCTACCGAAAAGGTTAAAATTCACAGCTGATCATCCACAAGATTTGGTAATTGGTGACATTACCAAAGGAGTAAGCACTCGATCATCCAGTAGAGATATTATTTCTAGTGTTGCATTTATTTCACAGCTAGAACCTAAATCTATTGATGAAGCATGTAGTGATAGTTTCTGGATAGATGCCATGCAAGAGGAATTGAACCAATTCGAACGGAATCAAGTTTGGGAACTTGTTCCCAAGCCTATTGATCATCCGGTCATTGGCACCCGTTGGGTATTCCGAAACAAACTGAATGAGGATGGTTTAGTAACTCGTAACAAGGCTCGACTCGTAGCTCAAGGATACAATCAAGAAGAGGGTATCGACTACGATGAGACTTATGCCCCAATTGCGAGATTAGAATCCATTCGTATGTTATGTGCATTTGCATGTTTTCATGATTTCAAACTTTTTCAAATGGATGTAAAAAGTGCTTTTCTAAATAGATTTATAAAAGAAAAAGTTTTTGTAGCACAACCTCCGAGTTTCACGGATTTCAAAAATCCTGACCATGTTTTCAAGTTGAAGAAAGCCTTATACGGTTTGAAACAAGCCCCTCGTGCTTGGTATGATCGTCTAAGCTCTTTTCTACTTGACAACGGTTTTACAAAAGGAAAGGTTGACACTACACTTTTTATTAAATCTTTTAATGGCAAGCTGCTTTTAATTCAGATCTATGTTGATGATATCATATTTGGATCCACTGATGAATCTCTTTGTCAAGAATTCTCTAAGTGTATGCAGAATGAGTTTGAGATGAGCATGATGGGAGAGCTGAAATTCTTTCTCGGATTGCAAATCAAACAAACCGACAATGGGACGTTCATTAATCAAGCCAAGTACACAAAAGATTTGCTAAAGAAGTTTGATCTGGACAATGTCAAACCTATTGGCACTCCGATGGCAACTTCAACAAAGCTTGATTCTGACGAACAAGGCAAGCCAGTCGACACACGTAAGTATCGAGGTATGATTGGTAGTTTACTTTACTTAACTGCTAGTCGTCCAGATATAATGTTTAGTGTTTGCTTGTGTGCACGTTTTCAAGCTAACCCAAAGGAATCACATCTGTCCGCAGTTAAGCGTATCTTCCGATACCTTAAAGGCACTTCTTCTGTCGGCTTGTGGTATCCCAAATCCAAATCCTTTGACCTTATTGGTTATTCGGATGCAGATTTTGCTGGATGCAAGGTTGATAGAAAAAGTACTAGCGGTACATGTCATTTCTTAGGCAAGGCTCTAGTATCTTGGTTTAGTAAAAAGCAAAATTCTGTAGCCTTATCAACAACAGAGGCTGAGTACATCGCCGCAGGACGTTGTTGTGCTCAGATTTTATGGATGAAACAAACCTTAGAAGACTTTGATTTATTTTACACACATATTCCCATTTTCTGTGATAACACTAGCACCATTAATTTGACTAAGAATCCTGTATGTCACTCTCGTACTAAACATATCAAGATTCGGCATCATTTTCTTAGAGATCATCATCAAAATGGAGATATAAACCTTGTATACATAGATACTGATAATCAATTAGCTGACATCTTCACTAAACCTCTAGCGGAAGATCGCTTCAATTATTTACGTCGAGAATTAGGAATTTTGGACGTCAATAATATTAATTGATTTTATTTTATGTTTTATATCATTATGCAAAAACTGTGTTAGAGACAAGCTAATAAAGAGTCTGTCTGTCACCACAACTACGGTTGAAGCGAAGCGGTATTTAAGAGTTCCCCGGTGAACCTCCGCCAGCTGGGACAGTACTCCTACAGCTAATCTGAGATAGCTGCTGTGTAACGATATTTAACTCATTAAATATTATTAATTATGTTATTTGAAAGCTAAAATAACTAATCTTTGAATTAAATATTTGAAACGAGTCAATGAAAAAGAAGTAGCTAAATCAACTTGAAAGAACCCTAGGCAAATTCGGCCAGAACTCTGACCGAATTCGGCCCGAGTTCGGTTGAGGGTATCTGCGTATATATCCAGAACCCGAGAGCTCCTTCTCTTCCATTGCTTCCATATTTCCAACCAGCAGCTACAGCCGCCCGAAAAATCCTCCAAACCCTAGGTATTCACCAACCCATTGCTCCCTATCTACTTGGTGAAATCCTTCCAAACTTTGGAATCGTGCAGAGATCATCCTTCTCTACAACATATCCAATTTTTGTGAGGTATAACTCTCTCCTTCTCCACTTTCAAATTTGTGCTTATTTATTTCAATGGCACCTAGATTTAATCCGTCTAAGAGGAAGAAGACTACTCCTAGTGAGGAAGGGTCCTCTTCGAATCCTCACACGGATTCTTTGTTTTCGCCAGTCCAAAAGAGCGACGGTGCTTTCGATGGGTTTTTCTTTCAAACCCTCGATCAAGCATTATTATGGTACGGTGACTTTTCCACCCGATCCATATGCAGCGGCGCTCCGGTTAAATGGACGATGTTTCCTGACCATCATCACTTATTTGAGGCATTAGGATTACATTTGCTTGTTAAACTGTGCTTCCCAATTGCTACTAATGCCATTAGATTGTTCTTTTACAATCTCGTAGTTAACACTTTTGATGTGAGCACACGTGTTGGAGGCATAGATATTCAGTTCAATGATGTCCTCCTAGCGGAGATTCTTGGGATTCCCAATGAAGGTGAACCGCTAGTTGATATCACGAAATTCAAGTTCCCCGACGGCACTACACTCACGAGTTTCAAAACGGAACTTTGTGCACCTGACAGAGTACGTTCTGGAAAGTTTAAGGCTAACAACCTTAACTTGTTCAACTACGAATTGCATCACATCATCTACTCTACTCTACTTCCTAAATCCACTTCCAAGGATGATGTGACTTCACTTGAGCTGTCCGCTATGTATCATCTTATCAAGGGGATTCCTTTTTCCGTCCCCAAGACTATTATTCAGATGATGGGACGTTATCGTGCAAGAGATCGAAATCTCTCTTACGCGATGATTCTTCCTCGTATCTTTCAGCGCTTCGACATCGATCTATCGACTTGTACTCAGGACTCTGAGCCCAAGTTACTCCAGCTTTCTCGTCGCAGCCGGACTGCTTCAGCTCCACCTCCTGCTCCTCCTACTGCACCATCTCCACCACATCAACCGTATGCCATGACTTTTGAGGGCATACATCAGCACCTATTTGCTTTGCACGTCTCGATGACGGCAATGGCTCACGAGCGTGAGTTCCGCGATGTCACCCGTTACCAGGCGATGGCAAACTCCTTGGCCGATCTGCGTTTTGCACAGACTGGTCACTCTGCCGCTTCTATTCCTCGAGATCCAGCTTTTTCGGGTTACCGCTGTGAGGATGAGGCTGTCCATGCCTACTTCCAGCCCGGTAACGCCTATGATTGGTATCGTGCTCCTCGAGATTATGTTGGCGAGTTCTATGCTGGCGCCCCTACTCATCCTACTGGCGCTGGTACTTCTGGTGCTGGTACTTTCGGTCATGCTGGCCGTGCTACTGATGATATTGATGAGGATAGTGATGATGAGATCTGATCTGATTACTAGTGACATTCTACTGTATACTTGGAAATGCTCCGACATTCCAAGTTTTTATCATTTATTTTTTTTATTAGTACTTTGTAGTTTGCTATCAGTATTTCTTTTATCTTCATGGACATGTTTTTTGATGTTTCATTTATGACATCTCAGTTTATTTCAGCATCTTGTTTAGTACTATCTCTTTTTACTGCTTCTTCATTACAAACTGCCTGTGAAATAGCATGCCTGAGATTTCTTTTATGTTTTGAAGCAATACATGCCTGTGATGATAATTTGTAGCAACTTTACATGCCTGTGATAATAATCTCTAAATTCTTATTTCTTTTATTTTCTCGCTATTTGTTACTTATGCATTCATTGCGGGGGAGTCTTCTGCATTTAATGCAGGGGAGCCTTCTCTTGTGCAATTATTTTGCTAAGTGACAAAGGGGGAGAAAATTAAAATGATCTAACATTTTTTTTGAGTTATATACAGGTTATGAACAATTTGTACTTTTTGATATTTTTTTGAACACGCTTGAACTAGCTTCATGTTATATCATTCATAGTTTGTCAATTATCAAAATGGGGGAGATTGTTGGCCCATTGGTCATATGGTCAACCTGATTTTAATAATTGATCAAAACTCTGTCTGGATATACGAAGCTTGTTGGGACATCTCAGCTCCTTGGACATTAGCAAGATTGGATATTCACTTCGTTCAAGACTGAAGATCTGTTTGCCTACTTGAGTCTGTATTTCCTATGCAATGTAATTTTCTTTTTATTTGAGTCTAGGAATACATTGTACACCGAGTCGTACTGGCAAATAGGCTATTCCCAAAAATGTTTTTAAAATGACCTATCAAATTGTTTACAAAAAGGTTTTCAAAAAGGTTTTCAAAAATCACCAAAACCTATTTTAAAAACCCTAAGCTGACCCTGACAGAACTCGGCCAGAGTTCGGCCAGAGTTTGACCAGAGTTCGGTTGGTGGCCGTTTTGATTTGAATTCTCTGGAACTTGGTCCTCCTGCAGTTGCAGATTTGACCGAGATTTGCTCATCGAGTTCTGCCCGAATTCTGCCCAAATTATGACAGAGTTCTCCCTTTGGAAATCCTATAAATAGAGAAGTATTTCGATCATTTCAATTCACTCATTCACTTTCAAACTTCTCTCTATCTAAAAAGCTTTCTGCCTTCCAAAGAGTTTTCTAGAGCTTTCATTTTCAGATCCCAAGCCAGTTACAATCCTCTAGTCGATTTGTCAGTGCGGTACGGTCTAGAAGTTTCTGAGAGATTGTAATCAGAAGGCTTGATTGAAGAATACCTCTTCACATTTGAAGTTGGACGAGTTCTTCGTATCAAAGCTCGCGTTGTAGAAGTTGCAAGGACTTCGTAAGAAAACTTGCGATTTTTCCTATAGTGGATTCAAACTGGTAGCAAGAGTTCTACCGACTGGATTAGTCCTCAACAGAGGGATACCAGTATACATCGCTGTCTTTGCGTTTGCTTTCTGAACTCTGCCTTTACTTTATTTTTATTTGTGATTATATACTGTGATTGTGTTGCTAACTTTTTTAATTAGCATTATTCCGCTGCCAACTCTATTCACCCCCCCCTCTAGAGTATTACGCTTTACTATATCGTTCCTACAGAGAATTGTAACTAGCTTGGGATTTGAAAATGAAAGCTTTTTAGAACTCTTTGGAAAGAAATGTAAGCTTAGAAGAGAAGAGATGAAAGTGAATGAGTGATTTGAAATGATCAAAATTCTTCTCTATTTATAGTTTTTCCAAAGGCAGAACTCTGCCAGAATTCGGGCAGAATTGGGACAGAACTCTATGTAAAAATATGCAACTGAAGGGAGACCAAGTTTTTCAAACGTTCAAAAATCAAACGGTCACTAACCGAACTCTGGCCGAACTCGGGCCGAGTTCTGTCATGGTTGGTCAGGGTTTTTCAAAAAGTAATTTTTAGGCTTTTTGAAATCCTTCAGAAGCTTTTGTAAATAAAGGATGTTTTTCAAAAAAATAGGTCATTTTTAAAAACGATTTTGGATAGCATATTTGCCAGTATGACTCGGTATACAATGTATTCCTAGACTCAATAAAAGTAAAAATTACATTGCATACAGAAATACAGACTCGAGTGACAAACGTAGCTTCGGCCTTGAACTGAGTAGATATCTGATCTTGATCAGTATCCAAGTGTCCAAAACGTCTTGAGTAAACATCTGAGTAGCTCCGTATATCGAGACAGAGTTTGATCAATTATTAAAATCAGGTTTGACCATGACCAATGGCCAACAACAATCTCCAAACGACTCCGGATGCTGAAACAAATATCAAGAACATACTCGAAATAAGTGATATACCTAGGAAATGCTTGTCCAAAAGTTAAATTCCGGAACAAGGGAAAAATCATAATTTTGGGTCAAAATGATGTCCGCCGTTGGACCCGTTTTGCACCGAAGCACATACCAAAGTCTACGATCTCTAATTCGTCAAACTACATATCTACGGATCCGGTTTAAGGAGACGAAGCCAACCGTATGTCCAAAGTTGGATTCCGGTGCGTCGGTTACAAATTCGATAGTTAGAGCGGGTCGCGGGCCTGCCAAATAGGCGTTCCGATCGACCTCTCAGATTCGGACCAAACTTGGCTCACAGGACCAAAAATGAGTCGGTCCTAATGGCGCAAGTTTCGTGTTGATCCGACGAACATGCACGAAGTTATGGCCAAGTTGTAAATGGTCAATACGGGGGTCTCGATGGATACGCACTGATTTCGTTGCGTACGCATAACGAATTCGGGTTCCGTCCATTTCCACATGTCGACAACATCCGTACGCGTCTTTCGATGCGTACAGTGCACGACCACGTCGTCCGATTTGTCGGGGCGCACGCCGTATCACAAGTTTTCTAAAGTTCTCAGTTTTGAAAGTTTTTCTTGACTTTTT
>JANAVB010013737.1:50000-93815 GCA_029216955.1 Iris pallida | reverse complement strand
TTTGGATCCATGTGTGTGGCCCACGCCTTAAGGCCTTGCTTCACAGCTTTCAGTTTGGAGAGCAGTATGTATTAGGCGGTCCCATGTAAATCTCGCCCCAAAGCCTGTAGTACAACATCCGCATAACCCTCCATGTGAGACCACCTATTATTGTAAAGGAAGGGGCGGCCCGCCTTCTTTGATTGCGGAATCAAGCGAACCCTGGTCCGATGTCCCGGCTGGTCCAATTGACATGCAACGCAATTATGTGTCGCCTTGTTATATGCCATGACCACAGTTGACCTGTCCGTTCTAGAAGTTGAAGTCCAGACTGAAGCATATGTTGGAGTTTTGGTTTTTCCTTTAGAAAACTTTAGTCCCACATCGGAAAAACAAAGAGATTGTATCTCTATATATTAGCTTTTCTATTATTGGAGATGCACATGTGGTGTGGAGGTGCACATGGGTTTGCCATGTGGCATTATTTTTCTAATGGAAAAAAGGCTAAAATAAACAATTAAAGCATTCATGCTTTTTGCTCTTGGAAAATTTATTTCCATGGGAGCTAAGCGACTCGGACACATGGGCTCATGGGCTCATGAGGCGTAATGTGGCATTTTGTTGGCGCACTTAGCACGTCAGCATCGTCGCTAGGCGCATAGTGCGCTCGTTGCGCTTGCGCACCACAGTTTAAGCGGCCAAGGTGCGTGCAAGGTTGCACAAGTTGCGCGCGTGGTGCCTTATATAGGCACGTTGTGCGAGTGGCGCAAGTTGCGCGCGTGGCTCAGTGCGCGGAGTGCAAGGAGCGCAGGGTGCACGCAGTTGGTGCAACTTGCAGCAGAACGTGCGTTTGCATGTTCTGGACGGTTGCTACATGTTCGGGGTAGTTTTTACCCATGTTCTGGACGGTTGCTACATGTTCGGGATAGTTTTTACCACGTCCCTAACTTTGTGGCAACCGAGCAGTTGCTGCATGGCCTATATAAGGCATCCTCTCTATCTCACAAGGCTGGTAATACACAAGAAAGAGAAGCCAGCACAGAATGTTTACGAAGTATTTTTTAACACAAGTAAACAGAGAATTCAGAAGTGTTATTTAACACAGTTCTGATTTTCCAGTAGCTTTCGAGAGAGAGAGAGGAAAGGTGCCGCACCAGCATTGCTTTTGCACGGAAGTTAGTGTCCATCCGAGGAGTCAGAAGAGCAGGAGTGTTCCAAGTTCTTCGACGAACTTGCTGGTTCCTGGAAGCTGTTCGTGTAGGACGAATAAAGCTTTGAGCAACGGTGATCATTCACCCCAGCAGGCCATCTTCCATCTTTTGCCAGTCACCTTCTTCATTGCTGCCAGTAATTCTGATTGTATCTTCTTTTTAGAAGTACTACGATCGATTGCTGTTGATTACAAAATCTTTTTAGATTCTCGTAATTCAGAATCACCTTCCTTGAAGTGTTGATTTGGAACATTGTTTTTACAATTGTTTTATTTTCTCTGTTTTCCATCGAAAAATTGTGCCCCGGCACTAACAATCTCAAAGTTTTATTGCTACGATGGAAAACGTTAATGCTTTACTCCTCAATACTGACTTTTGTAAGTTAGAAAAGTTTGATGGAGAGCATTATCAAGTCTGAAAGAGGAAGGTTTATCTCACTCTTCAACTCAGAGACATTGATCACGTGCTTCTTGAAGAGGAACCTACCGTTCCAGATACTGGGTCTGCTGCCGCAATTACTGCGGCTACTAAACTTCAGGCCAAGTGGAGAAGAGAAAATAGCATTTGCAGGCTACTTATCCTGAATGCTATGGAGGATTCACTAGCAGAATCCTACAGTAAGAAGATAATTGCCAGAGACATATAGGAGTCTCTGGAGAAACTGTACGAAGAAGACAAGAACAGGAGCAAGATATTTGTGGTTGAAAAATATCACAAATGGCTCTTTGAGGACGAGAAGTCCATGTTGTCGCAGGTAAAAGAATTTCTGAAGTTACGACAGAAGTTGGAAGACGAGGCAATGCCCCTCCCTGACAAGTTTGTTGTTGGAAGAAGCTTGAGATCAGCCTTGAAGATCTCTTGCAGGAAATCTATATTGAGAACCAGATGCGGGCTCAACTCAAGGTGGACGCACTGTCCAAGCAATTGGCTAACGCCAATCTGGTTCATACCAGGGAACCAAGGGGAAAGCAGGCGGCTTCCCACAACAAGAAGAAGGACCCTAACAATCTGAACGTGAAGGGGACTTCCTTCAAGCGAAAGAAGGCAAAGTCTCAGATGCCTTGTTTCATGTGTGGCAAGAAGGGCTACTTCAAAAGTGAATGCAAAGCAAAGACCAAGCAATCAGAGCAAGGAGAGCCTAGTAAGGTATCTATGATCACTGACGTTGTTGCTATGATTGCGCAGGTTGATGCGGTAAGGACTGACTCTGACTAGTGGGTAGACACTGGAGCCTCCTGCCATGTCTGCTCTAGTAAGAAGTGGTTCACCACCTACACACCTACTTCAGAAGTGGTTATGATGGCGAACCAGGCACAAGCTGAAGTGCTCGGGATCGGGACGGTGGTGTTGAAGCTGACTTCGGGGAAGTCTCTGACGCTTCAAGGCGGGAAGCACGTACCTGCTATCGTCAAGAACCTGATCTCAGGAGGCCTACTCTGCAACGCAGGCCTCAGGATGGACATCAATGCTGGCCAGATGGTGATGTCTATCAAGGGAACATATTTCGGGAAAGCTTTTTATACCGAAGGAATGTTCAAAATTCAGATTGTAAATCAGTCCAATGTAATTAATGTGATTAATGAAATCACTCCTTCTGCTTATACTCTTGAGTTATGGCAGAATAGGCTAGGACATGTTCATTGTAAACGAATAAATAGATTGTCTAGTCTAGGACTTATCTCCAAGTGTGGGGGTAAGGTAGAGAAATGTGAAGTTTGTGCTCAAACAAAGATCACAAGAAAACCCTTTCCTCGGGTTAATCGAAGTACAGATCTTCTGGAGTTGGTACACTCCGATATCTGTGACTTCAAACAGTTCTCTACAAAGGCCGGGATGAAGTATTTCATAACCTTCATCGATGACTTGTCAAAGTATGCGTTCGTCTACTTGCTGAAGGCTAAAGACGAAGCATTCAAGAAGTTCAAGGAGTTCAGAGCCGAAGCTGAGCGGCAGACTGGACAACAACTCAAAAGAATAAGAAGTGATCGAGGTGGGGAGTACAGGTCTCATGAATTCGCATCGTTCTGCAAAGAACATGGAATTGTCAATAAGACTACGGCTCCGTACTCTCCTCAATCAAACGGAGTAGCAGAGAAGAAGAACAGAACGTTAACAGAAATGATTAACTCAATATTGTAGACTGCTGGTCTTTCTAAGTGCTATTGGGGAGAAGCTGCATTGACGGCCACTTTTATTCTAAATAGAGTGCCTCATGCAACTTCAGATGCTACTCCTCATGAACTCTGGTTCAAGGTCAGACCTAACTTGAATGTCATTCGAGTGTGGGGGTGTCTGGTATATGTCAAGCTTCCAGATCTGAAGATTCAGAAGCTTGGGACAAGGACTACTAAGACGATCTTCTTGGGGTATGTCGAGAAGAGTGATGTTCGGAGATTTTTTGATATTGAGTCAAATCATATCATTGAATCTCGCAACGCAGAATATTTTGAAGACAAATTTGTAAGGCACAATAATATTGTTCTTGCGGATGTACCGGAGAACAATGAGGGTGCGCAGAAAACTGAAGTCTTCAATGAAGATGTGGTCCAAGAAGATGTTGTTGTTGAAACAACGGTTGAACCAGATCTCGCTGAGCCGTCAACGAAGCGAGTGAGGAGGCCGAAGGACTTCGGAAGTAACTTTGTCACTCATCATGTGGAAGCAGATCCGCTTACCTATGATGAGGCGATGAAGACCAGAGACGCGGTTTTCTGGAAGGAGGCGATTGACAATGAAATTGATTCCATCACCTCAAATAACACTTGGGTGTTGGTTGATGTTCCTGAAGGAGCGAAACCCATCGGATGCAAATGGATCTTCAAGAAGAAGATAAAAGCAGACGGAACTATTGACAAGTTCAAGGCTAGGTTGGTAGCCAAGGGGTTTTCTCAGAAGCAGAGGATTGACTACTTTGACACGTATGCTCCAGTAGCCCGGATGACCACCATCAGAATGTTGATTGCTCTCGCAGCAATATATAAGATGGTGATACATCAGATGGATGTAAAAACGGCTTTCCTAAATGGCGAGCTGACCGAAGAGATTTATATGCAACAACTAGAGGGATTTGTCGTCAAGGGTCTTGAAGACAAAGTCTGCAAGTTGGTGAAATCTTTGTACGGTCTTAAACAGGCTCCCAAGATGTGGCATGAGAAATTTGACAAAGTTATAAGGTCAAATGGCTACATGGTCAGCGAGACGGACAAGTGTGTTTACACGAAGTTTGCTGATGGAAGAGGTGTGATCGTTTGTCTGTACGTGGATGACATGCTTATCCTAGGTACGGATATAGGTTGTGTCACGGAGACAAAGAAATTCATCTCGACCAAGTTCAGTACGAAGGACTTGGGGGAAGCTGATGTGATCTTAGGGATCAAGATCATCCAGACAGACACTAGACTAGCGCTGTCACAGTCTCATTATATTGAGAAAATGATCACTCGTTACGGGTATCGGGATCTTCTAGGGATCGATACGTCGTACAGGTGTGATCTGAAGCTGAAGCCTAATTCAGGGGAAAGTGTCAGGCAGCTGGAGTATTCAAGCGTAATCGGGAGTTTGATGTATGCTACTACTGCGACAAGGCCTGACATAGCTTTCGCCATGGAAATGCTGAGTCGTTTTACTAGCAACCCAGGTATTGAACACTGGAAAGCTGTGAAATGGGTTATGAGATATCTCAAGAAGACTCAGACATATGTACTGTACTACAGCGGAGATCCGCCAGTAGTGGAAGGCTTCAGTGATGCCAGCTGGTGCTCAGAGGAGGAGAACGAGAGGTCCACAGGTGGATTCATTTTTACAATGGGTGGAGCTGCTATATCGTGGAAGTCGAAGAAGCAGACTATGCTCTCACGGTCATCCATTGAATCTGAGTTCTTTGCACTTGATACCGCAGCCGAGGAAGCAGAATGGCTTCGGGAGCTCATGTATGATCTTCCAGTGGTTGGGACGCAAATACCGACAATACCGATATACTGCGATAACCAGGCGACTACGGCGGTGGCATCAAATGACCTCTTCAACGGAAAGAAGAGTGTAGAAGCATGGAAAATATTGCTTTTAGTCCCACATCGGAAAGGAGAAGAAGAAAAGGCTCACTCCATTCTATAAATAGAGCCCCTTTACCTCCTTTGAAAAGGGCACCAACTTCTCTTCCCTCCTTCCAAACTTGGACTCTTCCTATTACGCACCTTCGGGTGCTAAGTAGAAGAAGTCTAGGGCAGCGCGGGCTCTTCGGGCTCAGTCAGCTGTCCCAACCTCTGACCATTAAGAGCGTCCCGCTAAACGGGCCTCTGATGGAAAGTTGTACAGAGTTGCCCGTGTCCAGCCCCCGACGGCAAATGGACAGAGTGGTTCTCAAGAGTCTCCCAACAAAAATCGAGGGGCAAGTATTTCTATTAGCCCCCACATCAGGGAGCAAACATGATACCTACGCACTCGTGTGTTCGGGATACCCGGGCCCACAAAATGAGTGCATGGGCTGATCGAGACATTCCTCATGCGAGTCATGAGACGTCCTTCATGCGGCTCGGTCATGAGACATTCCTCATGCGGCTCGGTCATGAGACGTCCTTCATACGGCTCGTTCATGAGACATTCCTCATGCGGCTCGGTCATGAGACGTCCTTCATGCGGCTCGGTCATGAGACATTCCTTATGCGGCTCGGTCATGAGACGTCCTTCATACGGCTCGGTCATGAGACATTCCTCATTCGGCTCGGTCATGAGACGTCCTGAGACATTCTTCATGCGGCACAGAACCCAGGAAGCTTCATGCGGCTCAAAATCAGACGAGCTTCATACGGCTCAAGAGTATCAGGCAGCTCAACAGTCACCAATATGGACATGCGGCTCAAACAAATAGGCAGCTCGAGTGGACTCCATACGGCACGCAGAGGGAAGCCACGTGTTTTTTTAGAACGGCTGTACCCAGCGTCATTCAAACACAATTAATGCTCTAACAAATGATAGCTCTGACGGCTGTCAGTCCTGACATAAAGTCGTCATAATGACTGACACGAAAAAACACTATCGTCCTAGAAAATGAGGAAAATCTTTACAAATGTGGCGCTGTCCACCAAACTTCGAGGCAAATCTATGCGGCCAGACTAAACAAAGTCCATGCGGCCAGAACAGAGAGACCCATGCGGCTCGGTCATGAAGACTCTCATGCGGCTCGGCCATGAAGACCCCCATGCGGCTCGGTCATGAATATATTCATGCGGCTCGGTCATGACAACCTTCATGCAGTTCGAAGTACAGAGACTCTTCATGCGGCTCGGTCATGAACTCTTTCATGCGGCTCGGTCATCAACCCTCATGCGGCCCAAACATCGACACTCCTCATGCGGCTCAACATTGACGATAGGACACGTGTCCTAAAGTCAATCAAATCTTGGGCCAAATCCCAATAATCTGGGACACGTGGCAGAAGAATGAATCAAATTTATTCATTAAGATTTGCAGATGTCAGCAAATCATCATGACGAAGATTTATTGCAATCAGCATTAATTGTTGATGGGATTTGGTATAATCCGTGTTAATGGCCCAGATCTTTCACGTTCAAGACGAATGGTCCAGATTGGTTAATCATCAGGCCGCCGCCACTTTGAGAATGGGTAATCATCCAAACCCTAATGATGCCCCCACTATTATAAATAGCAAGGTGCCATTCCCTTGTAAAAATATACATGATCAGAAGGAGATAGACAAAGAGAGCTCCCCCCTAATAATCAGAGAGAAAATACACAAAGAAAGAGAGAAGTCAGAAGAGCAACACGAGGAGAGCAAGAAGAGCATTTCTTCATCAACGCCAACCATCTTTTCACAGGAGCCAAGGCTGCATACCGATCGTCCAAGGAGTAAGGCAGGGCTGCCGTCGCGTTCCCGAGCCTCTATCGTCACCCCCCAGAATCTAAAATAAATAATTATACTTAGACTGCTGTACCTAGGTTTTCGTCCCTAGGCTTTCTTTGTACAAGCGAGTTTGTAACGTGAAGTAAAAGTTCGGTCCACCGATAATTGTTCTGTTCTTTTATATTTTATGGCAAATACGATGGCGACTCTGCTGGGGACTAACTTCTCCACGGCTGAGGAGTTGGTGACATAATCGGATGCAGCCAAACTTGGCTCCACGCAATAAAAGATGGTCGTCGGCTTCGACCAACAGGCGTTTGAAGAGATGCTCTCCGAAGGAAGCGCTGGCCCGATCCAGAAACGCACCCGCAGCACGAAGGCTCGCAAAAAGTGGAGGCCAAAATCATTTGCTCCTCCCCAAGCCCTCGATGGGATATCCTCTGTTGCTCAAGACGGCGAGAAGGACTCTCCTGCGGCCCCACTTGAGACCGTAGACAACTCTGCTGTCCCCAAGTCCGGCAGAAGAAAACACTATGACGCTGGACTTGCAGGGGCAAAGAGGAACTCTATGAGATCCGAGCCGCATAAGGGTATTAGCCGCAGGAAGAAAGCTCATGCAGCTACATCCGCCAGCCGCATGGGAAAAACTCATACGGCCAAATCTGTCAGCCGCATAGCTTATGCGGCTACAGTTGCCGACCACATAGATGAAACTCAGGCGGCTAAGAAAGTCAATCGCTTGCAGAAAACCCTTGCGGCCACAATTGCCAACCACATGCGGCCAGCCTGCACGGTCGTGACTCCTAGCCGCATAAAAACAACTCATCCCACGACAGAAGACAACCACATGCAGATAGCCTGTACGGTACCCAATTCTAGCCACATAGCGTCCGTTCCACGCTTCTCTCGATCAGTCTTTGACCGTCTCTCATGCGGTCCTGACTCTGATGGTTCTCTGGATGATAAGCCAGAATCTGTGATGTTCAACTTGGACTCCTCCTATTACGCACCCGCAAGTGCTAAAAGAAGGAAGTCTAGGGCAGCGCGGGCTCACCAAGCCCAGGCAGCTGTCCCAACCTCTAACTATCGGGGCGTCCCATTGATTATCACACGAGCCTCTGATGGGAAATTGTATAGAACCGCTCGAGTCCAGCCCCCGGCGGCAAAAGGACAAAGTGGTTCCTCTGACCTGCGTGAGACGATCCTCCACAAGCGCAAGGAAAGAGAAGGAGCCTCGGCGTGCAAAGAGTCCTCGCTTGGACATCACTGCACCCAAATCATCGTCAACTGCTGTTGCAACAGCGCGGCCGCAATGGAAGACCGGCCGTCCGTCTTCCAAAGACTACGGCATCCGAGCTCAGAAGACGAGGCACCTCCTGTTGTCTCCTGCAATTCCACTCAGAAAGTCTCCGCCGAGGGGAGAGGGAAGAAGGCAAGCATTTTTACCCCCAAGATATCAACCACTGCAGCTAAGAAACCATCGTCTAAACGGCTGTCCTCCACCGGAATATTCCAACACACCCGTTCAAAGACAAAATTTGCTACAATAGGAAATTCATCATCCACAGCGCTGGGGGTCGTAGGAACTGGGGGTAGCACTCCTCCGAACATCCACAATAATCCGATGTTTCAAGAAGCCGAGCCCGAGGAAACAACTCTCCCATCAGGTACAACAGACGCTGATGTCCCCGAGGACATCCATGGCTCTCAAGACGAAGCAAGCTCCGAGGCTGGGGATACCGTTCCTTCCGAGTCCGAGCCCGAAGAGAACATTCCCCCCTACCCCGATGACTTTTTGGTGCATGGGTATGACTCGGAGGGCACATCCTCCACCGTTCCTTCCATCACTCCTCATGCAAGGAAGGTATTTATGACAGACAGCAACCAAGGTGGTTCCAGCGATCGCCAACGTATCGACACTTTGGAGGCTATACTGCAGGCCTTGGTCAAGTCTGTAGATGAAATCAAAGCCGCTCTTCCAACTCTGCAAGAAGGAACACCTGGCCAAACAAGCACGGGTCCCGCGGTCAATGCGGACTCGAACTCAGCGGCACCAAACCCGGGCAATAATCCTTCCGAAATAACAGCCCCTACCACGACAGATGAGGCCCGAGAAGTAAGAAGAGAGGTCCAGGAGCTCCGAGCAATGTTCCATGGCCGAAAAAATGCTCAAGACCTCAGAATGCGGCAACCATACCCTGCCGAATTGAGGGATGTTCCATTCCCACCAAGATATAAGCCGTTCAATATCAACCCGTATGATGGCAAAACCTCAGCAAGTCGGTACATCACTTACTTTGAGGTTACCACCGACCATCTGCCCCATGATGATGCTATCCTCACGCGATTATTCATTAGGGCATTGGAAGGAGTCGCCTTCGATTGGTACCGCAATCTACCGGACAACTGCATCCACTCCTTCGCTGGCTTCAAACGCTTGTTCTTAGAAAGATTCTATGAGGTAGGACAGGATGTCACAATGTCCACTCTCATGGACGTCGTCCAAGGGGAGAAGGAGTTGACAAGAAACTACATCGAACGGTTCTGCCAGACCGCCATGAAGCTGCCTTCCGAAAATCCAGATTCCTCTTTGATTGAAATTTGCCAAAAAAGACTGTTTCCAACGATCAGTCTCTGGATGAGCGAAAGTCAATTCAAAGATTGGAAGGCGTTCATCATCAGCGCCACAAGCGCCGAAGAATGACTGAAGAAGGCTCGCCAACTGGGATTGTACATCTCAGAAGGAGAAAACAAGGGCAAGCGTCCCAACAACGATAATGGGGGTGACCCCTCCAACAATCGGGACAGCAAGGGAAAGCAGGCTATGGTGGCCGACACGGCCCAGAAGCCTGAGTCACAACCAGCAGACAAACAATGGCCTCAAATCACTTACTCTTTCGAAGACGGCCACGTCAAGCCTATCTTGGGCATGCTCATACAAGGAGATAGAATTCAGCTTCCTCCACCAAGACGGGAGCCTCGGCCGGCTGATCTGGAGAACCCGAAGTTCTGCCATTACCACCGTTATGTACACCACGCTACACACGACTGCTACCAACTAAAACGGTACATCTAAAGCCTCATCGATTCGAACGCTCTGGCCATCGACTTCGAAGAGGTAACCGTAGCAGCCAATATGGTGTCCGTACAATTCGGCAGCTTTCCTCCGATGGAGACTCAAGACGGGGTAATCCCCGTCCCTCTGGCAATGATGGAGATTACCAATCTTCCACCTCCACGAGAATAGGCTGCTGGTCTAGTACCTCTCACCACCTCACGAGGAGAGGTCATATGGGTCCATCCAGACTAGGTGTCAGAAGTAACTCGGCCTACACCATCTCCCACCAACAGAAAGAAGAGTGGAAAAATCAGGACCTGCCACACAACCTCAGCAGACAACGAGGAAGCTACAGCCGTCGTCACGCGGTCCGGAGCGCAATTCCAACCTGTGGTTGACAATCTAGCTGAAAATCATCAACCCACTACAACTGATGCTCCGGGACCGGCTCAGCCTTCGACGACCGACAAGCCTAGGCCGAAGGAGACTCGCTTCGACAAATCTCTCCGAAAAGACGCAGCCCAAGGGCTAGAGAGGCCCTACAACTTTGATATCTTAGCACAATTGGCTAACACACCGGCCAAATTATCACTGTACGAACTCCTAAGGCTCTCCAAGGACGTTCGTATTGCATTGAGCGAAGCACTCCAGAATGTCGATGCCTATCTGGCTCAATCCAACCTCACCGGGGAGGACTCACCCGTGGATCTCCAAGACAGTGCCTGCACGGGATCAATGCCCAATATCGTCTTCACTCCGCAGGACATGCTCATCAAAACCATCCTACATGACCGCCCGCTATACTACACGGGATACATCGGCGACGTGAAGGTGGATCGGATGCACATTGATCCTGGCTCTTTCATAAGCATCATTCCGAAGGGCCTGCTACATCATCTCTGTATCCCAATGCATCGCCTGACACCTACAAGCACCGCCATTAGCAGTTTTAATTCGGGCAGGAGCTACCCTATTGGGAAGATTCGTCTGAAGTGTCAAATTGGCGACCTCCAATCCGAAGTCAGCTGCTACGTCATAGATGCAGACACTTCTTACAACATCCTCTTGGGGCGTCCATGGATTCACGATTATATGATCGTGCCTTCCACGCTACACCAGTGCTTCAAATATGTCGACAAACACGGCTTCGTGAAGACAGAATTTGCTGATATCGATCCCTTCAAAGGGGTCGAATCCTACTACTCGGACTCCTGCTTATACGAGAAGTCGAAAAGGCACCTTGATGAAGGAGACGTACAAGCTCATACCGAGACAGCCACGGGATCAGAAGGACCCCTGACGATCCACCTCCAAGCTCGCAAACCGGGCAGGTCTGCACCCCTTACTGCCACTCTGCGTAAGGACGCAATCAACCTCTCGACACAAGAAGAGCAAATGATAATTCGGCTGCCAAGGTCGGGCCAAGTGCCAAGATCCACAACGGGGCCACTGACAATTAGATTGCCAAGAGTCGGCCTGCCACAAACAGAGAAGCTCAATCCCTCCGACAAGCCAATGACGATACGCCTTCCCGAGAAGAGTCGTCACCCCGATACAAAGTCTGGGGCTTCTAGCGAGCCAACAACTCCCTGCCCAGCACCGAGCACCAAACTGGGGGTGGCTAGTGCGCCAACAACCCCACGTTCTGCTCCACCCATGGAGCCCCTGATAATCAAGTTGCCCAAGTCATCCTCTCAGTCTGCATTTACACGGGGGGTGGCCGAAGAAGAGTCGGAGCTGGCCAAATATGTGGCTGCTCACACCGAGACTTGCTCAGGTTGCCCGTCAACAGCAAGTTCCTGAAGAAGTATTACGTCCGAAACAACATCCTCAAAAAAAAAATCCCTGATGATTGAGTTATGTACCCTCTGGTACCGCTGAACTCACATTCCGCCTCCAAATTTCCCAGATTACTGAGTTATATACCCTCCTGTACCGCTGAACTCACATTCTCCAAATTCTAGATTATCGAGTCATGTACCCGCTGGTGCCGCTGAACTCACTCTCACAATAGTCCAGATCATCGAGTCATGTACCCGCTGGTGCCGCTTAACTCACTTCCACAATATTCTGGATTACCGAGTCATGTACCCGCTGGTACCATTGAACTCACCCTCATAGTTTTCCAGATTTTCGAGTCATGTACCCGCAGGTACCACTGAATTCACGCTCACCATTCTCCAGATTCTCGAGTCATGTACCCACTGGTACCTCCGAACTCACATCCCGGTCACTCTTTCAGATAGTAAGTCACGTATGATTATACCTCTGAACTTTCTTCCTGGAAGAGATCCTCCCTCATGATCCACTACCCGCACTCCTAGTGCACAAAAAGGGTAATCGATCCACAAATTTCCGAAATGGCCATGTCCTCATTACCTCTGAGTCGTTTTCACTTCCACCAAAAACAAACCGCCCCCTCGCATAGAACTTCCACGTCCTCCTACCTCTGAGTCGTTCTATGTACCCCCTCTTCATTGAGCCCACTCCTGCCATGTCCTCATTACCTCTGAGTGGAAAGGCTCCGTCGAAGAAACATTCATGCTTGCCATGTCCCCATTACCTCTGAGTAAGTATGTCGGTTCCCTTTCAACCTATTATCTGTACCCACAACCAGGGTACGCCAAGGATAATAGGCCCACAAATGTCCTCTATTGACCACCAATATCCTCCGCTGAGTCCACTCCTACCATGTCCTCATTACCTCTGAGCAGGAAGATTCCACGGTAAAACCCTCATACTTGCCATGTCCTCATTACCTCTGAGTAAGTATGTTGGTTCCCTTTCATCCTATTATCCGTATCCTAAGCCAGGGTACGCCAAGGATAATAGGCCCACAAATGTCTTCCGATGACCACAAACGTCCTCTGTTGACTACAAATGTCCTCTGTTGACCACAAATGTCCTCTGTTGACCATAAATGTTCTCTGATGACCACAAATATCCTCAGTCGACCACAGATGCTGTACTGGGTCTCCAGTACACGCCCATCCCTTCCCTATCATGCCTAGGAGCCCAGTTGCTCCCTAGCATTCTCTCGAATACCAAAAACTTCTATAGCTGTCTTATCGCAAAGTTGTTCTAGGTATTCCTCTCCGAAACTTATTACTCGTACCTAAAACCAAGGTACGCCCAGGGTAACAGGTCTACAAATAATCCCCCAGCAGGTCCAATTCTACAAGAAAGAGAAGATGAGTTGAAACATGCTCATTTATTCAAAGTTTAAAGTACTACATCATCGGGGATCACATCCCCTGACAAAAAGAAAAGAAAAACAGTGAAAGAAAACAGAAAACTGTTCACTACTCCATGGCATTCTTTCGCCCGATACCAAGAACCTCCATATCCGTCTTACCGCGGAGTTGTCCTAGGTATCCCTATCAAACTTATTATCCGTACCTAAAACCAAGGTATGCCAAGGATAATAGGCCCACAAATGTCCTCTGCTGACCACAAATGCCATACTAGGTCCCTTAGTACATCCACATCTTTCCTCATCATCACATGCTTTCGGAGCCCAGCTGTTCCATAGCATTCTTTCACCCAATGCAGAGAACTTCCACGTTGATAGCACCTCTGAGTTGTTCTATGTATCCTCATTCGAGTTCACTCCTACCATATCCATATCACCTCTGAGTAGGAAAGCTCTACCATCAACCTTATATTTACCACGTCCATACCACCTCTGAGTAAATATGATGGTTCTCTCTCTCAACTTATTATCCGTACCTAAAACCAAGGTACGCCAAGGATGATAAGTCCATATAAAATCCCCAGCGGAAGTACCCAAACCTATCACGTCCATGCTACCTCTGATTGGATTGCCACACCTAAACAAATCTACTTTCCATGCTTCTTATTCAAAGTGTTCCAAATTTGCAATTTGGAAACTTTGAAGGGGGTCCTGTAGAAGCATGGAAAATATTGCTTTTAGTCCCACATCGGAAAGGAGAAGAAGAAAGGGCTCACTCCATTCTATAAATAGAGCCCCTTTACCTCCTTTGAAAAGGGCACCAACTTCTCTTCCCTCCTTCCAAACTTGGACTCTTCCTATTACGCACCTTCGGGTGCTAAGTAGAAGAAGTCTAGGGCAGCACGAGCTCATCGGGCTCAGTCAGCTGTCCCAACCTCTGACCATCAAGAGCGTCCCGCTAAGCGGGCCTCTGATAGAAAGTTGTACAGAGCCGCCCGTGTCCAGCCCCCGGCGGCAAATGGACAGAGTGGTTCTCAAGAGTCTCCCAACAAAAATCGAGGGGCAAGTGTTTCTATTAGCCCCCACATCAGGGAGCAAACATGATACCTACGCACTCGTGTGTTCGGGATACCCGGGCCCACAAAGCGAGTACACGGGCTGATCGAGACATTCCTCATGCAAGTCATGAGACGTCCTTCATGCGGCTCGGTCATGAGACATTCCTCATGCGGCTCGATCATGAGACGTCCTTCATACGGCTCGGTCATGAGACATTCCTCATGTGGCTCGGTCATGAGACGTCCTTCATGCGGCTCGGTCATGAGACATTCCTTATGCGGCTCGGTCATGAGACGTCCTTCATGCGGCTCGGTCATGAGACATTCCTCATGCGGCTCGGTCATGAGACGTCCTGAGACATTCTTCATGCGGCACAGAACCCAGGAAGCTTCATGCGGCTCAAAATCAGACGAGCTTCATGCGGCTCAAGAGTATCAGGCAGCTCAAAAGTCACCAATATGGACATACGGCTCAAACAAATAGGCAGCTCGAGTGGACTCCATACGGCCCGTAGAGGGAAGCCACGTGTTTTTTTAGAACGGCTGTACCCAGCGTCATTCAAACACAGTTAATGCTCTGACAAATGATAGCTCTGACGGCTGTCAGTCCTGACATAAAGTCGTCATAATGACTGACACGAAAAAGCACTATCGTCCTAGGAAATGAGGAAAATCTTCACAAATATGGCGCTGTCCACCAAACTTCGAGGCAAATCTATGCGGCCAGACTAAACAAAGTCCATGCGGCCAGAACAGAGAGACCCATGCGGCTCGGTCATGAAGACTCTCATGCGGCTCGGCCATGAAGACCCCCATGCGGCTCGGTCATGAATATATTCATACGGCTCGGTCATGACAACCTTCATGCGGTTCGAAGTACAGAGACTCTTCATGCGGCTCGGTCATGAACTCTTTCATGCGGCTCGGTCATCAACCCTCATGTGGCCCAAACATCGACACTCCTCATGCGGCTCAACATTGACGACGGGACACGTGTCCTAAAGTCAATCAAATCTTGGGAAAAATCCCAATAATCTGGGACACGTGGCAGAAGAATGAATCAAATTTATTCATTAAGATTCGCAGATGTCAGCAAATCATCATGACGAAGATTTATTGCAATCAGCATTAATTATTGATGGGATTTGGCATAATCCATGTTAATGGCCCAGATCTTTCACGTTCAAGACGAATGGTCCAGATTGGTTAATCATCAGGCCGTCGCCACTTTGAGAATGGATAATCATCCAAACCCTAATGATGCCCCCACTATTATAAATAGCAAGGTGCCATTCCCTTGTAAAAATATACATTATCAGAGATGAATACACAGAGAGCTTCCCCCCTAATAATCAGAGAGAAAATACACAGAGAGAGAGAAGCCAAAAGAGCAACACGAGGAGAGCAAGAAGAGCATTTCTTCGTCAACGCCAACCATCTTCTCACAGGAGCCAAAGCTGCATACCGATCGTCCACGGAGTAAGGCAGGACTGCCGTCGCCTTTCCGAGCCTCTATCGTCACCCCCCAGAATCTAAAATAAACAATTGTACTTAGACTGCTGTACCTAGGCTTTCGTCCCTAGGCTTTCTTTGTACAAGCGAGTTTGTAACGTGAAGTAAAAGTCCGGTCCTCCGATAATTGTTCTGTTCTTTTATATTTTATGGAAAACAAAGAGGACTGTGCGGTTGAAGCACAGGGCAGTACACGATCTTATCAAGAGAGGTGTTATTGTAGTGATTGATGTTCGGAGTCAGGAGAACCTGGCGGATCCGTTCACCAAGGGCCTCAAGCGCCAGCTGGTCGATGACACAGCTTGTAAAATGGGCTTGAAGGCATTCTGATATTGTATTATTGTATTCGTACCATAAAGTTTTATGCTAATAGTTCAAAGAGAAATCTACTAGGCATCTAGCTTTTGGTTCAAGGAAGGACCACTAATCGAAAGAATATCAGGAATGGTGGGTACATGTTCTATTGGGCATGGAAAGGTTACGGACCTATAACCACTGTTGTCTACTATTGTTTTCTGCGAAAAATGGTTCCTGTGGGAAGGTTGGCTTACTTGCCTTAATCAGTTCTCAGGCAAAGTGAATGCCTGGTGTGCTTTACAGGAAGCACGGTAGAGCAGCACTACAAGGAGTGAAACTCCATGCTACAGTGGGGTGACTCCACAATGAGGTTTCTATATGTGGGGTGCTGCCCAGGAATAGGATAAAGCCTCGGCTTTGCAGGCCAAGTCACAGCGGCGTAGCACCGCAAATAGGTAGTTAGCCTAATGCAGTATGTTAAAAATAAAGAGGGGTGTAGTCAGCACTACAAAGAGGAAGAATTCCTCATGTTACAGTGGCACGACACCACGATGAGGTACCCGGTTAGGGATAAAGCCTCGGCCTTGCAATCCATGTCGTTGCGGCGTAACACCGCAAGGGAGCCTAAGGCTTCATGCTGGGTAGTTTGGCACTACAAAGAGGCGGTTGCCTCATGCTACAGTAGTATGACACTACAAAGGTTCCCAGATATAGGGTGATTCCCAGGGAGGGGTAATGCCTTGGCTTTAAGCCATGTCATAGCGGCGTAGCACCGCAAGGGAAGCGCAAAGTGCTTCATGCCATGTCTCTTTATAACGAACTCACCTATAGTGTATGGACAAAGAGATCTCAGGCCATCTCTTAAGGGTAAACTTGTAGACACCCAAAATTATACACTGAAACCAGGCTGGCACAGGGCCTTTAATGTGTAGCCAGAAGCACTTGTAACTACATTATGTGAGTGGGAAGAATTTTAGCTATGATGCAGAATTCAAGGCTTAGTCCATTCTGGTATTATAGTCTGATTTTTGATCCATGCGGGAAGATTTAAGTCATCAGCGACATCTCTCCTAATGCATGATGGACAGTTACTGTGGGGAACACTTATACCCATATATATATTGATATGTGGGGGATTGTTGGAGTTTTGGTTTTTTCTTTAGAAAACTTTATTCCCACATCGAAAAAAACAAAGAGATTGTATCTCTATATACTAGCTTTGCTATTATTGGAGATGCACATGTGGTGTGGAGGTGCACATGGGTTTGCTATATGGGGTTATTTTTCTAATAGAAAAAAGGCTAAAATTAATAATTAAAGCATTCATGCTTTTTGCACTTGGGAAATTTATTTCCATGGGAGCTAAGCCCCGTAGGGGCTTAGCGACTCGGACTCGGACTCATGGGCTCATGAGGCGTAATGCGACATTTTGTTGGCACATTTAGTACTTAGCACGTCAGCATCGTCGCTAGGTGTATAGTGCGCTTAAGTTGCGCTCGTTGTGCGAGCCACTTGTGCCGCTACGTTGTGCGCCACAGTTTGTGCGGCCAGGGTGCATGCCAGGTTGTGTACCAGGTTGCGCACAGGTTGTGCACAGGTTGCGCCGGTTGCGCACGTTGCATACGTTGCACAAGTTACGTACGTTGCACGAGTGGCGCAAGGCGGCGCAGGTCGTACAGGTTGTGCAGTGGCGTAGTGCGCGCAGGTTGGCGCAAGTGGCTCAGTGCGCAGAGTGCAAGGAGCACAGGGTGCGTACAGTTGGTGCAACTTACAGCAGAACGTACGTTTGCATGTTCTGGACGGTGGCTAAATGTTCGGGGTAGTTTTTACCACGTCCCTAACTTTGTGGCAACCGAGCAGTTGCAGTAGGGCCTATATAAGGCATCATCTCTCTCTCAAAAGGCTGGTAATACACAAGAAAGAGAAGCCACCACAGAAAGTTTACGAAGTGTTTTTTAACAGAAATAAACAGAGAATTCAGAAGTATTCTTTAACACAGTTCTGATTTTCCAGTAGCTTTCGAGAGAGAGAGAGGAAAGGCGCCGCACCATAGTTGCTTTTACACGGGAGTTCATGTCCATCCGAGGAGTCAGAAGAATAGGAGTGTTCCAAGTTCTCCGACGAACTTGCTGGTTCCTGAAAGCTGTTCGTGTAGGGCGAATAAAGCTTTGAGCAACGGTGATCATTCACCCCAGCAGGCCATCTTCCATCTTTCGCCAGTCACCTTTTTCATTGCTACCAGTAATTCTGATTGTATCTTCTTTTTAGAAGTACTACGATCGATTGATGTTGATTACGAAATTTTTTTAGATTCTCGTAATTCAGAATCACCTTCCTTGAAGTGTTGATTTGGAACATTGTTTTTACAATTGTTTTATTTTCTCAGTTTTTCATCGAAAAATTATGCCCCGGTACTAACAATCTCAAAGCTTTATTGCTACGATGGAAAATGTTAATGCTTCACTCCTCAATACTGACTTTTGAAAGTTAGAAAAGTTTGATGGAGAGCATTATCAAGTCTGAAAGAGAAAGGTTTATCTTACTCTTCAACTCAGAGACGTTGATCACGTACTTCTTGTAGAGGAACCTACCATTCCAGATACTGGGTCTGCTGCTGCAATTACTGCGGCTACTAAACTTCAGGCTAAGTGGAGAAGAGAAAATAGCATTTGTAGTCTACTTATCCTGAATGCTATGGAGGATTCACTAGCAGAATCCTACAGTAAGAAGACAATTGACAGAGACATATGGGAGTCTCTGGAGAAACTGTACGAAGAAGACAAGAACAGGAGCAAGATATTTGTGGTTAAAAAATATCATAAATGGCTCTTTGAGGACGAGAAGTCCATGTTGCCGCAGGAAAATAATTTCTGAAGCTGCGACAGAAGTTGGAAGACGAGGCAGTGCCCCTCCCTGACAAATTTGTTGTTGGAGGAATTGTCTCAAAGCTCTCCGCTGGTGGAGTAAGTTCTATGCAAACATGCATAGGAAGAAGCTTGAGATCAGCCTTGAAGATCTCTTGCAGGAAATCTATATTGAGGACCAGATGGGGGCTCAACTCAAGGTGGACGCACTGTCCAAGCAATTGGCTAACGCCAATCTGGTTCATACCAAGGAACCAAGGGACAAGTAGGCGGCTTCCCACAGCAAGAAGAAGGACCCAAACAATCTGAACGTGAAGGGGACTTCCTTCAAGCAAAAAAGGCAAAGTCTCAGATGCCTTATTTCAAGTGTGGCAAGAAGGGCCACTTCAAAAGTGAATACAAAGCAAAGACCAAGCAATAAGAGCAAGGAGAGCCTAGTAAGGTATCTATGATCAATGACGTTGTTGCTATGATTGCGCAGGTTAATGCGGTAAGGACTAACTCTGACTGGTGGGTAGACACTGGAGCCTCCTGCCATGTCTGCTCTAGTAAGGAGTGGTTCACCACCTACACACCTACTTCAGAAGTGGTTATGATGGCGAACCAGGCACAAACTGAAGTGCTCGGGATCGGAACGGTCGTATTGAAGCTGACTTCGGGGAAGTCTCTGACGCTTCAAGGCGTGAAGCACGTACCTGCTATCATCAAGAACCTGATCTCAGGAGGCCTACTCTACAACGCAGGCCTCAGGATGGACATCAATGCTGGCCAGATGGTGATGTCGATCAAGGGAACATATTTCGGAAAAGCTTTTTATACCGAAGGAATGTTCAAAATTCAGCTTATAAATCAGTCCAATGTAATGAATGTGATTAATAAAATCATTCCTTCTGCTTATACTCTTAAGTTGTGGCATAATAGGCTAGGACATGTTCATTGTAAATGAATAAACAGAATGTTTAGTCTAGGACTTATCTCCAAGTGTGGGGGTA
This sequence comes from Iris pallida, assembly GCA_029216955.1. Lineage (NCBI taxonomy): Eukaryota > Viridiplantae > Streptophyta > Magnoliopsida > Asparagales > Iridaceae > Iris > Iris pallida. The sequence goes on along the minus strand of JANAVB010013737.1, from coordinate 73,791 downwards.
AGGTAGAGAAATGTGAAGTTCGTGCTCAAACAAAGATCACAATGAAACCCTTTCCTCGGGTTAATCGAAGTACAGATCTTCTGGAGTTGGTCCACTCCGATATCTGTGACTTCAAACAGTTCTCTACAAAGGTCGGGATAAAGTATTTCATAACCTTCATCGATGACTTCTCAAAGTATGCGTTCATCTACTTGCTGAAGGCTAAAGACGAAGCATTCGAGAAGTTCAAGGAGTTCAAAGTCGAAGCTGAGCGGCAGACTGGACAACAACTCAAAAGAATAAGAAGTGATCGAGGTGGGGAGTACAGGTCTCATGAATTCGCATCGTTCTGCAGAGAACATAGAATTGCCAATGAGACTACGACTCCGTACTCTCCTCAATCAAACAGAGTAGCAGAGAAGAAGAACAGAACGTTAACAGAAATAATTAACTCAATGTTGTTGACTGCTGGTCTTCCTAAGTGCTACTGGGAAGAAGCTGCATTGACGGCCACTTTTATTCTAAATAGAGTGCCTCATACAACTTCAGACGTTACTCCTCATGAACTCTGGTTCAAGGTCAGACCTATCTTGAATGTCATTCGAGTGTGGGGGTGTCTGGCATATGTCAAGCTTCCATATCTGAAGATTCAGAAGCTTGGGATAAGGACTACTAAGACGATCTTCTTGGGGTATGCCGAGAAGAGTGATGCTCGGAGATTTCTTGATATTGAGTCAAATCATATCATTGAATCTCACGACTAAGAATATTTTAAAGACAAATTTGCAAGGCACAAGAATATTGTTCTTGCGGATGTACCGGAGAACAATGAGGGTGCGCAGGAAACTGAAGTCTTCAATGAAGATCTGGTCCAAGAAGATGTTGTTATTGAAACAACGGTTGAACCAGATCTCGCTGAGCCGTCAACGAAGCGAGTGAGGAGGCCGAAGGACTTCGGAAGTGACTTTGTCACCTATCATATGGAAGCAGATCCGCTTACCTATGATGAGGCGATGAAGACCAGAGACACAGTTTTCTGGAAGGAGGCGATTGACAATGAAATTGATTCCATCACCTCAAATAACACTTAGGTGTTGGTTGATCTTCCTGAAGGAGCGAAACCCATCGGATGCAAATGGATCTTCAAGAAGAAGATGAAAGCAGACGGAACTATTGATAAGTTCAAGGCTAGGTTGGTAGCCAAGGGGTTTTCTCAGAAGCAGGGGATTGACTACTTTGACACGTATGCTCCAGTAGCCCGGATGACCACCATCAGAATGTTGATTTCTCTCGCAGCAATACATAAGATGGTGATACATCAGATGGATGTGAAAACGGCTTTCCTAAATGGCAAGCTGACCGAAGAGATTTATATGCAGCAGCCAGAGGGATTTGTCGTCAAGGGTCTTAAAGACAAAGTCTGCAAGTTGGTGAAATCTTTGTACGGTCTTAAACAGGCTCCTACGATGTGGCATGAGAAATTTGACAAAGTTATAAGGTCAAATGGCTACATGGTCAGCGAGACGGACAAGTGTGTTTACACGAAGTTCACTGATGGAAGAGATGTGATCGTTTGTCTGTACGTGGACGACATGCTTATCCTAGGTACGGATATAGGTTGTGTCACGGAGACAAAGAAATTTATCTCGAGCAAGTTCAGTATGAAGGACTTGGGGGAAGCTGATGTGATCTTAGGGATCAAGATCATCCAGACAGACACTGGACTAGCACTGTCACAGTCTCATTATATTGAGAAAATGATCACTCGTTATGGGTATCGGGATCTTCCAGGGATCGATACGCCGTACAGGTGTGATCTGAAGCTGAAGCCTAATTCAGGGAAAAGTGTCAGGCAGCTGGAGTATTCAAGCATAATCGGAAGTTTGATGTATGCTACTACTGCCACAAGGCGTGACATAGCTTTCGCCGTGGGAATGCTGAGTCGTTTTACTAACAACCCAGGTGTTGAACACTGGAAAGCTGTGAAACGGGTTATAAGATATCTCAAGAAGACTCAGACATATGTACTGTACTACAGCGAAGATCCGCCGATAGTGGAAGGCTTCAGTGATGCCAGCTGGTGCTCAGAGGTGGAGAGCAAGAGGTCCACAGGTGGATTCATTTTTACAATGGATGGAGCTGCTATATCGTGGAAGTCGAAGAAGCAGACTATGCCCTCGCGGTCATCCATGGAATCTGAGTTCTTTACACTTGATACCGCAGCCGAGGAAGCAGAATGGCTTCGGAAGCTCATGTATGATCTTCCAGTGGTTGGGGCGCAAATACCGGCAATACCGATATACTGCGACAACCAGGCGACTGCGGCGGTGACATCAAATGACCTCTTCAACAGAAAGAAGAGGACTGTGCGGTTGAAGCACAGCACAGTACACGATCTTATCAAAAGAGGTATTATTGCAGTGATTGATGTTCGGAGTCAGGAGAACCTGGCGGATCCGTTCACCAAGGGCCTCAAACACCAGCTGGTCGATGACACAGCTTGTAAAATGGGCTTGAAGGCATTCTGATATTGTATTATTGTATTCCTACCATAATATTTTATGCTAATAGTTCAAAGAGAAATCTACTAGGCATCTAGCTTTTGGTTCAAGGGAGGACCACTAATCGAAAGAATATCAGGAACGGTGGGTACATGTTCTATTAGGCATGGAGAGGTTACGGACCTATAACCACTGTTGTCTACTATTGTTTTCTGCAAAAAATGGTTCCTGTGGGAAGGTTGGCTTACTTACCTTAATGAGTTCTCAGGTAGAGTGAATGCCTGGTGTGCTTTGCAGGAAGCACGGTAGAGCAGCACTACAAGGAGTGAAACTCTATGCTACAGTGGAGTGACTCCACAATGAGGTTCCTATATGTGGGGTGCTGCCCAGGAATAGGATAAAGCCTCGGCTTTGCAGGCCAAGTCACAGCGGCGTAGCACCGCAAATAGGCAGTTAGCCTAATGCTGTATGTTAAAAATAAAGAGGGGTGTAGTCAGCACTACAAAGAGGAAGAGTTCCTCATGTTACAGTGGCACGACACCACGATGAGGTACCCGGTTAGGGAAAAAGCCTCGGCCTTGCAAGCCATGTCGTTACGGCGTAATACCGCAAGGGAGCCTAAGGCTTCATACTGGATAGTTTGGCACTACAAAGAGGCGGTTGCCTCATCCTACAGTAGTATGACACTACAAAGGTTCCCAGATATGGGGTGACTCCCAGGGAGGGGTAATGCCTTGGCTTTAACCCATGTCATAGCGGCGTAGCACCGCAAGGGAAGCGCAAAGCCCTTCATGCCTTGTCTCTTTATAATGAACTCACCTATAGTGTATGGACAAAGAGATCTCAGGCCGTCTCTTGAGGGTAAACTTGTAGACGCCCAAAATTATACACTGAAACCAGGCTGGCACAGGGCCTTTAATGTGTAGCCAGAAGCACATGTAACTACATTATGTGAGTGGAAAGAATTTTAGCTATGATGCAGAATTCAAGGCTTAGTCCATTCTGGTATTATAGTCTAATTTTTGATCCATGCGGGAAGATTCAAGTCGTCAGCGACATCTCTCCTAATGCATGATGGACAGTTACTGTGGGGACCACTTATACCCATATATAGAGATATGTGGGGGGTTGTTGGAGTTTTGGTTTTTCCTTTAGAAAACTTTAGTCCCACATCAGAAAAAACAAAGAGATTGTATCTCTATATATTTGCTTTGCTATTATTGGAGATACACATGTGGTGTGGAGGTGCACATGGGTTTGCCATGTAGGATTATTTTTCTAATAGAAAAAAGGCTAAAATCAACAATTAAAGCATTCATGCTTTTTGCTCTTGGAAAATTTATTTCCATGGGAGCTAAGCCCCGTAGGGGCTTAGCGACTCGGACTCTGACTCGGACTCGGACTCGGACTCGGACTCGGGATCATAGGCTCATGAGGCGTAATATGGCATTTTGTTGGCGCACTTTACACTTAGCACGTCAGCATCGTCGCTAGGCGCATAGTGCGCTTAAGTTGCACGAGCCACTTGCGCGAGCCACGTTGCGCGCCACAGTTTGTGCAGCAAGGGTGCGTGCCAGGTTGCGTAAGTTGCGCGTATGGCGCACATTGCACGAGTGGCACAAGGCGGTGCAGGTTACACAGGTTACACAGTGGCGCAGGTTGGCGCAAGTGGTTCAGTGTGCGGAGTGCAAGGAGCGCAGGGTGCACGCAGTTGGTGCAACTTGCAGCAGAACGTACGTTTGCATGTTCTGGGCGGTTGCTATATGTTCGGGGTAATTTTTACCACGTCCCTAACTTTGTGGCAACCGAGCTGTTGCTGCAGGGCCTATATAAGGCATCCTCTCTCTCTCACAAGGCTGGTAATACACAAGAAAGAGAAGCCACCACAGAAAGTTTACGAAGTATTTTTTAACACAAGTAAACAGAGAATTCAGAAGTGTTCTTTAACACAGTTCTGATTTTCCAGTAGCTTTCGAGAGAGAGAGGAAAGGCACCACACCAGCGTTGCTTTTGTACGGGAGTTCGTGTCCATCTGAGGAGTCAGAAAAGCAGGAGGTTTCCAAGTTCTCCGACGAACTTGCTGGTTCCTGGAAGCTGTTCGTGTAGGGCGAATAAAGCTTTGAGCAACGGTGATCATTCACCCCAGCAGGCCATCTTCCACCTTTCGCCAGTCACCTTCTTCATTGCTGCCAGTAATTCTGGTTGTATCTTCTTTTTAGAAGTACTACGATCGATTATTGTTGATTAAAAAATCTTTTTAGATTCTCGTAATTCAGAATCACCTTCCTTGAAGTGTTGATTTGGAACATTGTTTTTATAATTGTTTCATTTTCTCAGTTTTCCATCGAAAAATTGTGCCCCGGCACTAACAATCTCAAAGCTTTATTGCTACGATGGAAAACGTTAATGCTTCACTCCTCAATACTGACTTTTGTAAGTTAGAAAAGTTTGATGGAGATCATTATCAAGTCTGAAAGAGGAAGGTTTATCTCACTCTTCAACTCAGAGACGTTGATCACGTGCTTCTTGAAGAGGAACCTACCGTTCCAGATACTGGGTCTGCTGCCGCAATTACTGCGGCTACTAAACTTCAGGCCAAGTGGAGAAGAAAAAATAGCATTTCCAGGCCACTTATCCTGAATGCTGTGGAGGATTCACTAGTAGAATCCTACAGTAAGAAGACAATTGCCAGAGACATATGGGAGTCTCTGGAAAAACTGTACGAAGAAGACAAGAACAGGAGCAAGATATTTGTGGTTGAAAAATATCACAAATGGCTCTTTGAGGACGAGAAGTCCATGTTGTCGCAGGTAAAAGAATTTCTGAAGTTACGACAAAAATTGGAAGACGAGGCAATGCCCCTCCCTGACAAGTTTGTTGTTAGAGGAATTGTCTCAAAGCTCCCCGCTGGGTGGAGTAAGTTCTATGCAAACATGCATAGGAAGAAGCTTGAGATCAGTCTTGAAGATCTCTTGTAGGAAATCTATGTTGAGGACCAGATGCGGGCTCAACTCAAGGTGGACGTACTATTCAAGCAATTGGCTAACGCCAATCTGGTTCATACCAAAGAACCAAGGAGAAAGCAGGCGGCTTTCCACAGCAAGAAGAAGGACCCTAACAATCTGAACGTGAAGGGGACTTCCTTCAAGCGAAAGAAGGCAAAGTCTCAGATGCCTTGTTTCAAGTGTGGCAAGAAGGGCCACTTCAAAAGTGAATGCAAAGCAAAGACCAAGCAATCAGAGCAAGAAGAGCCTAGTAAGGTATCTATGATCACTGACGTTGTTGCTATGATTGCACAGGTTGATGCGGTAAGGACTGACTTTTACTGGTAGGTAGATACTGGAGCCTCCTGCCATATCTGCTCTAGTAAGGAGTGGCTCACCACCTACACACCTACTTCAGAAGTGGTTATTATGGCGAACCAGGCACAAGCTAAAGTGCTCGGGATCGGGACGGTGGTGTTGAAGCAGACTTCGGGGAAGTCTCTGACGCTTCAAGGCATGAAGCACGTACCTGCTATCACCAAGAACCTGATCTCAAGAGACCTACTCTACAACGCAGGCCTCAAGATGGACATCAATGCTGGCCAGATGGTGATGTCTATCAAGAGAACATATTTCGGGAAAGCTTTTTGTACCAAAGAAATGTTCAAAATTCAGCTTGTAGATCAGTCCAATGTAATTAATGTGATTAATGAAATCACTCCTTCTGCTTATACTCTTGAGTTATGGCATAATAGGCTAGGACATGTTCATTGTAAACGAATAAACAGAATGTCTAGTCTAGGACTTATCTCCAAGTATGGGGGTAAGGTAGAGAAATATGAAGTTTGTGCTCAAACAAAGATCACAAGGAAACCCTTTCCTCGGGTTTATCGAAGTACAGATCTTCTGGAGTTGGTACACTCCGATATCTGTGACTTCAAACAGTTCTCTACAAAGGCCGAAATAAAGTATTTCATAACCTTCATCGATGACTTCTCAAAGTATGCGTTCGTCTACTTGCTGAAGGCTAAAGACGAAGCATTCGAGAAGTTCAGGGAGTTCAGAGTCGAAGCTGAGCGGCAGACTGGAGAACAACTCAAAAGAATAAGAAGTGATCGAGGTAGAGAGGACAGGTCTCATGAATTCGCATCGTTCTACAAAGAACATAGAATTGTCAATAAGACTACGGCTCCGTACTCTCCTTAATCAAACAGAGTAGCAGAGAAGAAGAAGAACAGAACATTAACAGAAATGATTAACTCAATGTTGTTGACTGCTGGTCTTCCTAAGTGCTACTGGAGAGAAGCTGCATTGACGGCCACTTTTATTCTAAATAGAGTGCCTCATGCAACTTCAGATGTTACTCCTCATGAACTCTGGTTCAAGGTCAGACCTAACTTGAATGTCATTCGAGTGTGGGGGTGTCTGGCATATGTCAAGCTTCCAGATCTGAAGATTCAGAAGCTTGGGACAAGGACTACTAAGACGATCTTCTTAGGGTATATCGAGAAGAGTGATGCTCGGAGATTTCTTGATATTGAGTCAAATTATATCATTGAATCTCGCGACGCAGAATATTTTGAAGACAAATTTGCAAGGCACAAGAATATTATTCTTGCGGATGTGCCGGAGAACAATAAGGGTACGCAGGAAACTGAAATCTTCAATGAAGATGTGGTCGAAGAAGATGTTGTTGTTGAAACAACGATTGAAACAGATCTCGCTGAGCCATCAATGAAGCGAGTGAGGAGGCCGAAGGACTTCGGAAGTGACTTTGTCACCTATCATGTGGAAGCAGATCCGCTTACCTATGATGAGGCGATGAAGACCAGAGACGCAGTTTTCTGGAAGGAGGCGATTAACAATAAAATTGATTCCATCACCTCAAATAACACTTGGGTGTTGGTAGATCTTCCTGAAGGAGTGAAATCCATCGGATGCAAATGGATCTTCAAGAAGAAGATAAAAGCAGACGGAACTATTGACAAGTTCAAGGCTAGGTTGGTAGCCAAGGGGTTTTCTCAGAAGCAGGGGATTGATTACTTTGACACATATGCTCCAGTAGCCCGGATGACCATCATCAGAATATTGATTTCTCTCGCAGCAATACATAAGATGGTGATACATCAGATGGATGTGAAAACGGCTTTCCTAAATGGCGAGCTGACCGAAGAGATTTATATGCAACAGCCAGAGGGATTTGTCGTCAAGGGTCTTGAAGACAAAGTCTGCAAGTTGGTAAAATCTTTGTACGGTCTTAAACAGGCTCCCAAGATGTGGCATGAGAAATTTGACAAAGTTATAAGGTCAAATGGCTACATGGTCAGCGAGACGGACAAGTGTGTTTATACGAAGTTCGCTGATGGAAGAGGTGTGATCGTTTGTCTGTACGTGGACGACATGCTTATCCTAGGTACGGATATAGGTTGTGTCACGGAGACAAAGAAATTCATCTCGAGCAAGTTCAGTATGAAGGACTTGGGGGAAGCTGATGTGATCTTAGGGATCAAGATCATCCAGACAGACACTGGACTAGCGCTGTCACAGTCACATTATATTAAGAAAATGATCACTCGTTATGGGTATCGGGATCTTCCAGGGATCGATACGCCGTACAGGTGTGATCTGAAGCTGAAGCCTAATTCAGGGGAATTGTCAGGCAGCTGGAGTATTCAAGCGTAATCGGGAGTTTGATGTTTGCTACTACTGCCACAAGTCCTGACATAGCTTTTGCCATGGGAATGCTGAGTTGTTTTACTGGCAACCCAGGTGTTGAACGCTGAAAAGCTGTGAAACAGGTTATGAGATATCTCAAGAAGACTCAGACATATGTACTGTACTACAGCGGAGATCCGCCGGTAGTGGAAGGCTTCAGTGATGCCAGCTGGTGCTCAGAGGTGGAGAGCGAGAGGTCCACAGGTGGATTCATTTTTACAATGGGTGGAGCTGCTATATCGTGGAAGTCGAAGAAGTAGACTATGCTCTCGCGGTCATCCATGGAATCTGAGTTCTTTGCACTTGATACCGCAGCCGAGGAAGCAGAATGGCTTCGGAAGCTCATGTATGATCTTCCAGTGGTTGGGGTACAAATACCGGCAATACCGATATACTGCGACAACCAGACGACTACGGCGGTGGCATCAAATGACCTCTTCAACGAAAAGAAGAGGACTGTGCGGTTGAAGCACAGGGCTGTACACGATCTTATCAAGAGAGGTGTTATTACAGTGATTGATGTTCGGAGTCATGAGAACCTGGCGGATCCGTTCACCAAGGGCCTCAAGCGCCAGCTGGTCGATGACGCAGCTTATAAAATGGGCTTGAAGACATTCTGATATTGTATTATTGTATTCCTACCATAAACTTTTATGCTAATAGTTTAAAGAGAAATCTACTAGGCATCTAGCTTTTGGTTCAAGGAAGGACCACTAATCGAAAGAATATCAGGAACGGTGGGTACATATTCTATTGGGCATGGAGAGGTTGCAGACCTATAACCACTGTTGTCTACTGTTGTTTTCTGCGAAAAACGGTTCCTGCGGAAAGGTTGGCTTACTTGCCTTAATGAGTTCTCAGGCAGGATGAATGCATGGTGTGCTTTACAGGAAGTACGGTAGAGCAGCACTACAAGGAGTGAAACTCCATGCTACAGTGGGGTGACTCCACAATGAGGTTCCTATATATGGGGTGCTGCCCAGGAATAGGATAAAGCCTCGGCTTTGTAGGCCAAGTCACAGCGGCGTAGCACCGCAAATAGGCAGTTAGCCTAATGTTGTAAGTTAAAAATAAAGAAGGGTGTAGTCAGCACTACAAAGAGGAAGAGTTCCTCATGTTACAGTGGCATGATACCACGATGAGGTATCCGGTTAGAGATAAAGCCTCGGCCTTGCAAGCTATGTCGTTGCGGCATAACACCGCAAGGGAGCCTAAGGCTTCATGCTGGATAGTTTGGCACTACAAAGAGGCGGTTGCCTCATGCTACAGTAGTATGACACTACAAAGGTTTCCAGATATGGGGTGATTCCCAGGGAGGGGTAATGCCTTGGCTTTAAGCCATATCATAGCGGCATAGCACCGCAAGGGAAGCGTAAAGCGCTTCATGCCATGTCTCTTTATAATGAACTCAGCTATAGTGTATGGACAAAGAGATCTCAGGCCGTCTCTTGAGGGTAAACTTGTAGACGCCCAAAATTATACACTGAAACCAGGCTGGCACAGGGCCTTTAATGTGTAGCCAGAAGCACATGTAACTACATTATGTGAGTGGAAAGAATTTTAGCTATGATGCAGAATTCAAGGCTTAGTCCATTCTGGTATTATAGTCTGATTTTTGATCCATGCAGGAAGATTCAAGTCATCAGCGACATCTCTCCTAATGCATGATGGACAGTTACTGTGGGGAACACTTATACCCATATATATAGAGATATGTGGGAGATTGTTGGAGTTTTGGCTTTTCCTTTAGAAAACTTTAGTCCCACATCGAAAAAAACAAAGAGATTGTATCTCTATATATTAGCTTTGCTATTATTGGAGATACACATGTGGTGTGGAGGTGCACATGGGTTTGCCATGTGGGGTTATTTTTCTAATAGAAAAAAGGCTAAAATTAATAATTAAAGCATTCATGCTTTTTGCTCTTGGGAAATTTATTTCCATGGGAGCTAAGCCCCGTAGGGGCTTAGCGACTCGGACTCGGACTCGGACTCGGGCTCATGGGCTCATGAGACGTAATATGGTATTTTGTTGGCACACTTTGCACTTAGCACGTCAGCATCGTCGCTAGGCGCATAGTGTGCTTAAGTTGCGCTCGTTGTGGGAGCCACTTGCGCGGCCAGGTTGCGTACGTTGCGCAAGTTACGCATGTGGCACAAGGTGGCATTGGTCGCACAAGTTGCGCAGTGGCGCAGGTTGGTGCAAGTGGCTTAGTACGCAGAGTACAAGGAGCGCAGGGTGCGCGCAGTTGGTGCAACTTGCAGCAGAACGTACGTTTGCATGTTCTGGGCAGTTGCTACATGTTCGGGGTGATTTTTACCACGTCCCTAACTTTGTGGCAACCGAGCAGTTGCTGCATGGCCTATATAAGGCATCCTCTCTCTCTCTCATAAGGCTGGTAATACACAAGAAAGAGAAGCCACCACAGAAAGTTTACGAAGTATTTTTTAACACAAGTAAACAGAGAATTCAGAAGTGTTCTTTAACACAGTTCTGATTTTCCAGTAGCTTTTGAGAGAGAGAGAGGAAAGGCGCCGCACCAGCGTTGCTTTTGCACTGGAGTTCGTGTCCATCCGAGGAGTCAGAAGAACAGGAGTGTTCCAAGTTCTCCGACGAACTTGCTGGTTCCTGGAAGCTGTCCGTGTAGGGCGAATAAAGCTTTGAGCAATGGTGATCATTCACCCCAGCAGGCCATCTTCCATCTTTCGCCAGTCACCTTCTTCATTGCTGCCAGTAATTCTGATTGTTTCTTCTTTTTAGAAGTACTACGATCGATTGCTGTTGATTACGAAATCTTTTTAGATTCTCGTAATTCAGAATCACCTTCCTTGAAGTGTTGATTTGGAACATTGTTTTTACAATTGTTTCATTTTCTCAGTTTTCCATCGAAAAATTGTGCCCCGGCACTAACAGCATACACGTCTAGAAATCATGCAGGATGTAATAAGGCACCTCACGTCCTCCCACCTTCTCATGCCGGTAGAGAATTGAGTTAAAGTCTTCCATCACCAACAGCGGGAGCCTGTGTTGGCCCTCCAAGCACCTACTGATCTGACTCACTTCTCGCCAAAGATCCCCTCTTCGTACCCTATCGTTATGACCATAGATAGCCCCGAAGGCAAACCGAAATCCACCTTTGTTTGTGAAAACTAGAACAATTAATTATTCGGAGATGTGTAGAAGCTGACCATCCCAGCTTCGAGTATCCTACCGAACCCAAATTCTTGCCATCTTACATAAGTGCAGATTATTGACCTGCTTACAGTTGTGGCAGTTCGCTTGTCCAGTACCTTAGGTGATTTAATTTTGGTTTCTAATAAGGCAACTATATATCCTGTACTCCTCTCTTCGTACTGCGTCACATGTTTCTTTCCATCTCCCCCAGCGAGCCTGTGCCTCGCACATTCCATGTCGTCCCTGACATTGATTAGCTATGTCTGATCCTCCCATGCCGTCAAGGCTGCCACTCGAGGTTGTGACAGTCTCATCTGTCCTCTTCATTAAGTCTACTTCCACATATTTCTGAGGAACATCATGTTGAGCAACATCTTCCAGGAGGCCGCTCAGGACCAAGTTTCGATGTACCTTCGCCCATCGTGGGTTTTCGATGCATAGAGCTTCCAACCCTCCAACTCCTCTATGCGCACGCCTCTCCGTATCATCCCGTATTGGTGCAGCGTGGCACTTTCTTCCTATGGACTTTTGAGCCTTGTTCATGTTTTCCTGTGTCGACTTCAAACTATTCTGAGCATACCTACGCCCTCCCCTTGTAATCATACTGCTCTCCTCCTCTGAGTATTGACTTTGGAATACCACCATGCTATTTGAGTTGTTCACACTAGCCGACCCAGCAGCCTCCTTATGTTGGAATTGAGATACCACCAAGCTACTATTAGCAATCAATTCAGCTGATTCCATCTCTGTATGTTCGGTTGCCAAGCTAGCCAACCCGCCATCTATTCCTTCCCTCTGAACCTGAACTACTTGGCCCCTTTGAACCTGATAAGCTTGAACCCCCTCGAACCTCTCTACTTCCATTCCCTCCATACCCTCCAAATTTAGTCCTCCAGCATTCCCCTCCATTGGTCCCAATCCGAGCTTGTCCCCTGCCCCCTCATCGGACATTTTCGTAGCTACTTCTTTCATGTGTGTTTCCTGATTAATTTGCCCCACCGTCTTGCACTCCTTCTCTGGATGACTGAAGTATTTGCACCTGGGACAAGTAGGTGGCATCCATTCATACTCTACACGTTGCGTATAAACATGTCCCGATGATAGTTCATACTCCAGTGTCAGCAGCAGTTTCTTATTAGATGCTATCTCCACAAAGATATGCACATATCCCACCCGCGTTCTATTCGCCATCACATCGTCCGCCTTGATCGAGTTTCCCACCAAACTAGCCATCTTCATCATCATGTCTATACTCCAGAAATTGATCGGCCATTTCGGAAGGCGTATCCAGACTGGAACCGATTGTAGGACCTCTCTTTCGCGACGCGATTCCTGAGACCATGCCTTCATAATAATTAGTCTACCATCGAAGGTCCATGGACCCCTTGGAGAATCCTCTCCATGACGTAGTAGAACCCGTTCTCTCGAGAAAAGAACTCCAGAGATCCCTTTGGGCGTCATACTCGATATGTGTACGCCCGAATTTGGCCATAGAATGGCATGTTTCCCAACACATAGAATTACTGTGTTCCTCCAGTATTCTGCCGTTTCCTTGAGGTCGACATTCGTAAACACTGCTCTAACCCCATTGTCAACCTTTTTCGGTTCGATATACCGTATCTGCCCGACATAATTCGTTGTGCTACCTCGCAGTCGTTCTGTCCACGTCGTGGGCCGCTCCTCCTCCTCTTCCTGGACCGTATGCTTACCCTTCTCCGCCGTCAAGGCCCTCTGTGTGGCGCCCGTGGGGAGCGCTGATGACGTCGGCTGCCACACCTTGGATCCCATCCTTGTGCTGTGTGCTGCGTCGCCTCCTTTCCCGTCAAACTCACCCGTCCCTACCAGCCATTGAGTACTCCTTCGTTTACCCGGGCGGCTCTTCCTTTCTCCTTCGGCTCGCTGCCCATCTCGTTGCTCCGTCTCGCGGCCTCCTCCGCCGAATCGACCAACTCAACCAACATTGGAGCGCTTCCTCCTTTGGACGGTGGACCACCCGTCGCAGGCGGTCACCCCCGCCCCCCAACAGGGGCCGGTCCCCTCCTCTGGCCTCCCCCCGATCGGCCGGGATCCCATGCAACCTCCTCTAGTTCCCCGTATCTTTGCTCTACTAGGGTTTGCTGCATCTTTATATATATATATATATATATATATATATATATATATATATATATATAGAGAGAGAATAAGGGAGAAAGAAATATATATATATATATATATATATATATATATATAATAATGAATTCGCTAGGGTTAGGGCATCAAGCGTCGGCTGCCTCCGGAAAGTCATGGGACCCCGGCTCAACGTTCGGCCTAAGGAGGAGCGCGGACCATGTCATGGGCGTGGACACCGCGTGGGCTTCAGGTGGGGGCTGGACAACCGTGGTTCGACGAGGGCGGCGCAGCAACCGACCTCAAGCGGGACAAGGGGGCCGGCGGGATCAGATGATATTTGGGCCTGGACGATCCTTCACGCAACTGGGACAGGGGGGAGACAGAGGTCGAGTTGGGGAGAACCGAAGATACAAAGATATGAGGAAGCAACGCGACAAACTCGACCCCAAGGTGGTACAACGAGGCAACAACCAACATCTCCTGCGCCCCCGTGCTCATCAGGAGGGAAGGCCAGCGCCTAATCTGCACTGGGAAAGAAGGGACACGCCTGCGAGCATTGACAAAGGGAAGGGACTGCAGGAAGAGTCGGGGGTGGGCCGTTCGTGGGCGGATTTATGCCGCGACGGAGGAAACCCCTACGCACATCAAATGCAATATGTAGAACCAACGAATATTGGAGGGGTGGTACGAGCGTCATTCAGCGAGGACGAGATCGCTGAAACTGCAGAATACTAGCAAGATACCATCGTGCTGTACGTCTTGGGCGACAAACCTTTTTATGGTCAGATACGAGCTTACGCGGCGAGGGTTTGGCGACCGAAGGGAACCATGGATTTCTATGCACGAGAGGACGGGTTCTTTTTCGTCAAATTCGCCATAAGGGAAGATGCTGATCGCATCGTCCAGGGCAGTCCCTGGACTTTTGATGGCCGGCTGATTATCACCAAGGAGTGGCATCGATATATCCGATGCGAGAAAGAAGTGCTGTATAGGATACCGATATGGGTCCGACTACCTGGCTTCCTAATTGCCTATTGGAGCCAGTCCATGTTAATGAAAATCACTAGTCTAATCGGGAAACCTATCAAAGGAGACGACGCGACTATAACAAGATCATGTCTCCAATATGCTCGAGTATTTGTTGAAATAGAAGCAAAGAAGGAATTGTCGCGGACGCTTTACTATGAAATTTCGTCTGGCGAGATTTGCACACAGACGGTCGAATATGAATGGGTTCCGCCTGCTTGCCGATGATGCAACTGCTTTGGTCATCTGCTATAGAACTGTAGCACAAATATTGCTAAAGAAGATGCTGCCGAGAGGACAGAAGCACAAGATGGAGGGGATGGATTACCTATGGATGGGTCTGAGAAATATAATGCTCGAGGAATGGACGTCTGCGAGGACCACATCGACCAACCAGAATAATCTGGATTCGAACTCGCTCTGGTTATACCAGGCTTAGATACACAATGGAGGAAACCTGATGGAGCCAGGATGGAAGCAGGGAGTATTGCAGCGAGCTTGGAAGTTGGGGGGCGACAACTCTCCACAACGGATGGCAGCATAGTGCCTGCAGTTGCACCCGAAGGCAGTGTGCGTAGGCATACGCACATAATTCCCAGCTTAGCCTCGACTGAGATTCGAGAGAAGCAAATACAGGCGATCTTCCAAGCAGGCGAGGGTACTCCAAAAAACATTAAGTATTCCGATCAGACGTCGGTCAACCGCAGGTGGCAAAGCAAGAAAGGATAAAGGTTCTAGTCAAGCAAGATTTACCAGTCGCAAGCGGCACGTGGGGGAGACAACGGAGGATGTAAATCTGCCCCACAAGACGGACACCGTGGACGGAGAAGCTCTCGTAGAGAATAACCCTGAATGGGAGTCCTTAGTTCGAGAAGGAGGCGCAGGTGCCTCGCAATGCCAAGACTTGGTTGCTTACTCGTCACCCTTCCCCGGCGATAAGGAGCAGTGTGATAAAGGGGACCCAAGCTTTGATCAATGTCTTTGATCGTTTGGAATGTACGCGACGCCTGCTCGATAGGTAGATGGAGAGAGATATCAGACAGTTTGCGAAAAGGGCACTGTACAATAGTAGCTCTTCTCGAAAATAAAATCAAATCTGAAGATATGTTGATTCGGCGTACGCAGCAGAACTGGACACAAGTTCACAATCTTTCTATTTGTAATATGGCCAGAATTTGAATTAGATGGGAGAACAGTTGCTGGACAGGTCAGATTACTCATATCTCTGAGCAAATCATTGCAGTTATACTTACTAATCCCGAAGGTCTCCGATTTCTATTATGCGTCGCATATGGTCATAATGACCGCATGCTTCGCAGACAGATGTGGCAGGATATTATTAACTTGAGCAGGGAGGCTGAATCTAACGGCAGGTTGCCTATGCTAGTTATCGGGGATTTCAACGCCGTTTTAATGCCACATGAGAAAGTTGGAGGCAGGTGCGTTCCTGAAGCCATGATGAGAGATTTCCAAGGATGTATACTCCAATCGGGGTTACGAAGCCTTGAGAGAACTGGTCACGTATGGACCTAGAACAACAAGTCGACGTCCAAGCGGGTAGCATGTCAACTGGATCGGGAGCTGGGAAACTCCTATTGGTTTGATGTGTTCCCGAATGTGAAGTCGGAGGGTCTTGTCGTAGGTACAAGCGACCATTCCCCTCTGAAAGTCTCTTTCCTACCCGTCGTTCCTAGGAAATCGAATCCGTTCCAATACAACAACGCGTGGTGCATGATGGACCGATACGAGACGGCGGTTCAGACGGCACTTACGGCAACTGTGTATAGAAATTTGCAATTCAAAATGGTGCAGCGTCTCAAACTAACTAAGGCAGCAATTTTACAGTGGCGCAAATCAGTACCCATGGCTGATTTGGCGGCCAATGAGCAGGAGCTTCACGAGCTCCAAAATTAAATGCAAGATGATATTCTAAATGATCACTTGGCTGCACATGAGCGGCGGCTGGCTAAAGAAGTGGGCACTCTCCGGACCATCGAGGAAGTCCAGCTGGCTCAACGAGCTAAATGCCACTGGTTGAAAGAAGGTGACAAGTGCTCTAAATTTTTCTATGATATTGTTCGTGCTAGACAGGCGCAGAATTCTATCCATAGACTATTCGACGCCAACGGCATGGACGTTACTGATCAGACGGATATTGCGATAGAGGCGGTACGTTTCTACTCTTCTTTATATAATCAGGCTGATTACAGTTCCCATTTTCCTAACATTGTATGCAAGAAGTTGATCACGAAAGCTGGTAGTCGGACTGTACTAACCCAGCAACGTGTGAGGAGGTGACCGAGATTATTAAATTGGCTGATCCTAACAAGGCTCCTGGGCCTGATGGATTTGGAAGTAAATTCTACAAGGTTCATTTGCAGACACTCAAAGATCCAGTGACGGAGATCATCAACGATTTCCTCAGGCACGGGCAATTATTGCGTGAGATGAATCATACCTTCTTGACTCTCGTTCCTAAGAAGGAGGGAGCAACTTCGCTTGAAGACTTTAGACCAATTTTTTGTTGCAATTATTTGTATAAAATCATTACTCACTTTATATGCAAGCGTATGGAGCGTGTGATGCAGGAGCTTATTTCAAAAAATCATGCTGCTTTCATTAAAGGGCGGTCACTTGCAGAGCATAGTATGTTGGGTCACGATCTAGTGCGGGAGTTCACCAGACCGGGGGCGGACAGAGCGTGCATCAAGTTGGATCTTCGCAAAGCATACGATATGGTTAACAGAGACTTTCTTTGCCATATTCTGTCATCCATGGGATTTGTGAGTTCGTGGATTTCTTGTGTTCGAGAGTGCATATCGACGGCTACCTTCTCGGTACTTATCAAAGGCCAACCTCATGGCTTTTTCCCAAGCAACCGAGGTTTGCGACAGGATTGCCCTCTATCCCCATACTTATTTACTATAATCATGGAATCTTTTACTTGTATGATGGATTTGGCTAGCTGTCAGAAGATTATCGTCCCATTATTCAGCCATATTCGGCCTCATGTGACTCATCTCATATACGCGGATGATCTGCTGGTTTTTATGCGTCCAACAATGGCTGGCTTACAAGCGCTGACAGACTTATTAGAGGGATTCGGGAGGATGACAGGACTGCAACTTAACAAAACCAAGAGTACGGTTTATTTTAGCAGAAGATGCACTAATAAAGAGGAGAAGGCAGCCGTGTTGGGAATTAATTTGGGAGAGCTGCCAGTTAAATATCTCGAAGTTCCTCTTTCAGTCAATTATGCGAATGCAGTTGAGTGCAATAGTATTGTGGAGTTTGCACAGCGACGGATGGAAGGATGGCAGGCCAAGAATCTGTCGTTCGGAGGCAGGATTGAACTGGTACGCTCGGTAATCTTATCTATTACAAATTTCTGGCTTCAATCCATCCTTCTTCTGACAGCTACCATTGGTAAATTAGAAAAGATGTATGCTACATTTATTTGGCGAGGGGGCATCCACACCATCTCCTGGCAGGACCTTTGTAGGCCGAGAAAAGAAGGTGGGGTTGGGTTGCGATCTATTCGCACTATGCGGACTGTGGCAGGATGGAAATTGGTTTGGAAATTCCTTCAAGGGAAATCCCTGTGGTCCTCTTGGATGCATAACAGATACTTGAAAGGGAAGAGTTTTTGGATATATCAGGAGAATAACAATGAATCTGTCCCATTTAAGCATATGCTCAAATATCGGCCAGCGGTTAAATTGCGACTGGAGAGAGTGTTCAAGGATGGTCGCACCACGGATTTGTGGCTCGACCCCTGCTTGCCCATCAAAATCTGCTGAGTTGGGTGGGGGAACCGGTCTCAGCCGGAGCTTATAGGGGCACCACTGTCTCTAGCATCATTGCTGAGGGACGCTGGGTGCTTGATGGAGTCCCACACGTGCACATTCTTGGGCCGCTTATACTAAAGGAGAGGATTGATCCCAACCTCACAGCGGATCCTTGGCTTTGGAGTGAGTCCGCAGACGGTGAGTTCAACTCCAAAGTCGCGTACAATCAAGCACGGGAGGTGCATGACGTTTGGGGAGCGGCTGATATAGTCTGGTGCAAGCATAGCACGAGGAAGATGCAGCTGGGCCTTTATAAACTGTTCCGGGGGAGACTCTTGACCATGGATAGACTTGCCAGGTTTCGTATTCAGATCACGACCTCCTATTGTGTTTTGTGTTGGCAGAGCGAGGAAACTATGAGACACCTGTTTTTCGGTTACGAAGTCTCTCGACGAATATGGAAGGAGTAGGAGCGTAAACTCAACATTCAATCCAGTTGGGACTTGGGATCAGATGAAGTCTTAGAACAAATATTATGCGGGAAGAGCAGAGGAGTGGAATGGTATACAGAGGCCCGAATCCGGCTAGCCGCAGCAGTTTGGCACGTCTGGAAGGAGCGAAACGCTCGTATTTTTGAGAGGAAATATTCCTCGGAAAGATGTCTTTTGTATAATATTGAGCATGATATTTTTTGTTTAAGGAATCAGGGACTTACCCCCTGATTATCGAGTGTAACAGTTTTGTTATAAATTTTATTGTGCCATGTCGATTCATGAGATGAAGAACATAAATTAAATTGATTGCGAAAGCGTACCTGAATCCATTGCTTGGCTTGATGGATGTTGAAGCGATCGAATCTTTATTTGGTTCGATCTTCCAACTTGCTACGACCCTTAATGACAAAGGTGAATCCGAATCCTTTGTCCCTCTCTTTCTGTTGATGGGGATGCAGAAGAGAAAAAGAGAGAACCTTCTCTTTGGTGGCCGTATAAGTTGGGGACCATAACCCTAATGAATATACATATATATATATATATATATATATATATATATATATATATATATATATATATATATATATATATATACATGTGTTTTGATATTTCTAATTTGGCCCCTCATCAAATTAGAATTATCTCCGGTATCTACACATTAATTCCATGACAATTATACCCTTAAGCCAATTTCCAAATAGACCACTTTAATTTGGCTTAATTATTTAGATAGCCCAAACACAATTAATTTTATATGTGTGGCCCCTAATTATTGAATAATTCCAACAATCTCCTACTGGACCATATATGTAACCTTATAATTGTGTTAACCTTAGTGAGCTCATAAATTGCTATCTTAATCCTTAGGGTATATCCGGACAATCTCGTCCATTAACCATATCAACATAGGATCAAAGCGGCATTCGTCACATATAGCGTAACTAAACCATCAATGGTCACATATACCAATATAGCTAAACGACATAGATCAATCATGGATGCGTAGCATGAAAATTACACGCAACGTGATCAATACATGTCTATTTCCAACTGGTCCTCCTTAACTTTAATGAGATCAATACTTTAACATAATGAAAACAGAATGAACTGAATTTTCATATATCTGATCAGATAAATATCCAAAATACTTTAATACATAAATATGTCCAAAATCAAATAGCACCCAAATACAAACTCCCACTATATTGTCATATTCTTAATTAACACCCATATGAGCAGTATGCTCATGAAAGACCCTGGATGATAATGCTTTTGTGAGCGGGCTAACATGGAGTTTGTCCTAATGTGCTATATGAACCCTACAACCATTCTGAATTCTTTCCTTCACAACTAGAAGCTTTATGCCAATATCCTTTGACTTATACAAGTTTCTGTTGTTATTGGAATACAATACTGCTGATTTATTGTCACACCATAATTTTATGTGGTCTTTCAACACCGTACTGTAGGCACAGCCTTGTGACAATTTCGCAACCATATTCCCTAAATAGATACCCCACAGCATGTTATAAACCTTTCTTTCATAATGGAAGAAATTATGAGTACATTTTTGACACTCATCCAAAATATATCTCCATTAGTCAGCATAACTTGATGTGGATCTCCTGCTGTGTTGGCATCCAACAAAATCGGAGTCGGAATACCTTATGATCTCCAGAATTATCCGATCTCCTACAAAGAGCATATAATTTCTTATTCTCTATTAGTTACTTAAGTAGTTTCGCTGCTATCCAATGATCCATCCATATTTGCTTAAATATCTGTCTAACATCCTAATATGTACGCAATATCCTGACGCGTATATTAGACTCCCTACAACTGATCATGAAGGAAAAATCTATTTTATTTTCTTAATTTTAAGGCTAACCTTAGGGCACTTGTTTGAGACCTAATTTGTCTCCTTTAACGAGAGGTGTCACCTGGTTTGCAATGAATACTTCAATCAATATACAAAACCAGAAATTTATTTCTACTCCCACTGAACTTGTGATACACACAATCTTCAACAGTGTTCATCTCAAAACCAAACGAGATAGTCACTTGTTAAAACTCAAAGTATCTTTAACGAGAAGCCTGCTTGAGTCCATAAATAGATTCTGTCAGTTTGCGAACCATATTCTTTGGGTCTTCTGACATAAAGTTTTCTGGTTGCACCATATAAATTATTTCGTCAATATTACCATTGAGAAATACTGTTTTGACATCCATTTAATGTAATTCAAGATCAAAATGTGCAACATGTGCTATGATTATTTTCAGGGAGTTTTTCAAAGATACCGAAGAGAAAAACTTTTTAAAATCAATCCCAAAATTTTGAGTAAAGTCACCAGCTACAAGACGTACTTTTTACCTCTCCACATGACCCTTCGAATTCTTCTTGGTTCTAAATGTCCATTTGCAACCAATGGACTTCATAACTTTTGGTAATGGGACAAGTTCTTAAACTTTATTGTCTTGCATAGACTTATACTCCTTATTTATTGTATCAATCCAGTTTGAGAACTGGAACTTTTCATGGCCTGACGGAAGTTGATTAGATCATCTTCCAGTATCCACAGTCTTCCTTACGTTCCTAGAGAAATATGACAATATTATCTGAAATTATATTTCTCCTTTCTCTGGTGGACCATCTTAATATTACCGGTTCTTGAAGTTGTTGAGTTTGTTCCTTAGGAATAATTACCTTATCTTGAATGGGGTGCCACTACGTTGTCGTTATTAAGGTATCTCAACAACGACTTATAGAGGTAATTTGACATTGTCTTATTGAGGCTCCGAATTCACTTCTTGATCATGACAGGTATAGAATCCTGCACATCGTCAAAAGTGATAGTAGGAATCGTAATTGATTCTCCTCAAAGACAATGATCCTGACTTTATTTCTCCCCCAAACTCAACATCCTCAAAAACTATTACACTTCTCATCTCAAAATAAATTTCATTTATGTGGGACCGTATAATTATTAACCCATCGATTTGTCAGCATAGCCAATGAAGTAGCTGTTTACAATTTAATTTTGGTCTGTATTTTCTTTACACATTAATATAGTCATTAAAGTCTATAAGGTCAATAAAATCCAAATCTCATCAGACACAAATCGTTCAACTCTATTTCTAGAGATGTGACCTAACTGCTTATGTCATAATGAGATTAAAAAATATTTATTGTTAATTTTGCATTTAGTACCACATGACTCCACTTGCAAGGTATCATTGTAAGATGCAATAGTTTTAAATGAATATAGGTTATCATAAACCTTAAGGAAACCATTACCAATAATATTTGAATTTAAAGATAGACTAAACTTATTATTTTCAAATGAACAATGATAACCAGATTTGTCCATTAAAGAAACTGAAACTGAATTTCGTCTAAAAGACGGTACAATAAAAGTGTCTATCAAATCCAAATAATAATCGGTTCTCAAAAAATAACCTAAAATGTCATATTGCTTTCACTTCTACCGATTTGCCGTCACCCAGATAGATGTATCTTTCACCATCAATTGGCTTCGGTAGCTCATACAACCTTATCTATAAACACTAATGTGGGTAGTAGCACCAGAATCTAACCACCACGTGTTTTTTAGGTACTAAATCTAAATTAACCTCAGAACAGACCAAATTTGGAATTGTACTTTTCTTTATACGACATGCGTGGTACTTTATACATTTCTTCTTTATGCTTCATGGCTTGTCACAAAAGAAATAACCCTTAGTTTTATATTGTTGTTTCTTTTGAGCTGGACCCTTAGCAGCTACTGTATTCATATTTTTTTTTGCCCTTAAAGTTTATCCCATTAAACATGACAATTAAAATTTTATTGGCAGATATTTTAACAACACTAACTGTAAAGAGAACAAAGCAACAAAAATAGACATGCTCTAATTAATAACTAAAGCGTAAAATATAGTCAAACAAATTCAAATAATGGCGAACCCCATCTCAAGATACCTAGTACATCATTAATATCAAGTTTTTGGACAGTGATATTAACTGCAAGTGGTACTCTTGGTGTAGTGATCAAATGTTGACAATAAGTCATGTCAAATAATAAGCCTATCTTTGGATCGGATTATTATTCACATGTAAATCGTATAATTGTCACACATTTATCACCATAAGTATGTGTGCAATTCGGCCAAGTATTAACCTTCCTTTGGGCCGGCTAATACCCGCATGAATATACACACACAAACATCCGACATCCTTCATAGACTATCTACGCAAGAGATGTCACTTTGGCGACATCTTGTTTCAATGAGTCTACTTAGAATATTGGACAACTACTACTAGTCATAAAAGGCACCAAAAATTAATGTTGACTAAATTTTACAAAACTGAATCATGTCCAAAATTTTATATACATGCATATTCATAAGATTATTACTCAAATAAAGTAATCAAAAGCATAATCATGAATTTCAATTTGGCAAAATTGGATATTATCACTATAACTAAATTCATGAAATAATCTACGGAGGATATGCATCCAAAGATAATATCAAATAATGCATAAGGATTACTTTAAATAGAATAATCTATAGAAGGTCAAATATATGCATTAATAGATTATATCAAATAATCTATAAGGATTATTTTAAATAAAATAATCTACCGAAGACAAAATCTTAATTTTAATTTGAAAAACAATCATATATCTTAAAGATATCTCCTTTAATCATATGCATGTGAATTTGTTTTTGCATGAACTTATCGAAAACTATATTTCTGAATCCAAATCAATAACAATACCATAAAGAAAATGCTAAATCTGTTTTATACAATATTGATACTTAATCAGAGCTTTCCATGCTAATAATTTCTTTATATCCGAAACTATCACCTTTTGTTGCAATATTGATACTTAAACAGAATTGATAGTAACATGCCAGAATCCGTAAAGACCCATAAACAGAAGTTGCAATATTGATGACCATCAGTAGTATACCTAAAGAGGGTTTTAATTTGTGGATCTTGATAGATCAACCAGAAC